>JACCGJ010019075.1:0-11831 GCA_013407085.1 Atriophallophorus winterbourni | reverse complement strand
AGGACATACATTGAAGCTCGCAAAAAACCACAGCCGTCTGAATCTTAGGCAACACTTTTTCAGTGAAAGAGTGGTAAGCTTCTGGAACAAGCTGCCTGAGGAACTAATAGCTTGCACATCAATAGGTGCATTCAAAGGGGTTTAGATGCCTTGTGGCTTGGGCTTTTCCCAGAATTTTTCCCGTGAATATGCAGGTTGTCTGTCGTCAGAATTGTCCATTTTTTGTTCATTTTGAAATTATATGGTCTTGACCACAATTTAAAAAAAAACAAAAAAATCCTGTTATATAATGCCTCGTTTTAAATGTCATGTTTTAAATGTACGCACCAATTTTCCATAGCTAACCTCTCACCGGCTTGGTGAAGAGAAACCCTTTCCGTTTTTCTCAGTCGCAGCTATAAATTCTGGGATCAAAGGACGGCTAGGAAAAACATCGGACGTACCTTCGCATACGACGAGGATACCAGAGGAAAATGAACCAACTTTGGCAGTGGTGGGCGCTCCTTTGGAGCTTTCCACAGACGGAAATTCTGGACGCTCGATTGGCTTATCCCTCGGCGGCGCGATCGTCGAAGATATCCAAATCACAATGAGAAAAAAACGCTTTGGCAGTGGTGGTTGCTTCTCTGCAGCTTTCCACCGAAAGAAATTCTGGACGCTCGATTGGCTCGTTAGCCACATACTGTCCTGTGCAAACTGAACTGAACTGAACTGAACTGAACTGATGATTAATTACTCTCCATCTTTTCAAGACGTTATTGTTAGTCATTCACTAGTAATCAATCAGGATATAAACATAATTTTAGAATTGAATGTAAATCATTTGACTTTCTGCGGATATTTTTAATATTTTTAACGCGACACAGTAATCATTAGATTTGGTAAATGTGATGCCGTTCTTAAAAATGGTGAGTGTTATCTTGATTGTGATGCGAGGACTTTGGTGGAAATAAAAAACAGAACCTTGTTTCAACTAGATAATTGCGACCGTGACTTGGGAATGAGTATAATCTACCGGAATCCAATTAAACTATTTCGGGGAAAACTTGTAAATTTGGATTGAAGCTCACGATTTATGATTTAACGGGTGCCTTTAACTGCAGTTGTTCATTCAATTAATGACTAAGAGTTCTTCTAAAGGTAAATCATAAGATTATTTTTACAACTACCACATTTATAGTCTTGCTTGCTCAGATTTGTCTTAAAAAACACGTTTTGAAAGCACGATTTTTGGTCATTACTATGTGTCGAGTCTAACCTATCAGTATACGATACACTTGCTCGTCACATAACCGATCTTTATGAAATTTATATGATGCTTTGCATTAGAAACAAGTCGGGCCTAGGTAGCGTAGAATCTACATAGAGAGTAGATTATTAGCCATGCTAATTCTTTCACCATAATTTACTTTTATCAAGCAAAACCGCATTGATACTATAGTGAACTAAAGAAAAAGAACCACGAATCTTAATAGCGTTTGCGGAAAAAATATGTTCAATTCATAATCAAATGCCAATTTCTGATTATTTTATTCAATGTCTGCCGAAAAAATTGCAGATATTTGCTGATATCTGTAGTAGACTAACTATTAAAATAATGTCACCAAGAACAGACACAATGCAAGCACGAATGCCAGGATGGAAAAGATTGCGTTTGGTACGATTAATGCGCAGTCTAAACGCAGACAGGGTAAGTAGTCGGAAAGCGCTTTGCAATAGGTCGCAAAGGATATCACCCAAGCCATCGGGAAATTGAGAGAGTAATGACGAAAGAATAGGCGTCCCTAAGCTGTGCGATACCGGCATCGGTAGCTTGTACTGCAACAATTTCGCTGAAGTCGAGGGCGAGAGGTCTGTCTATCACACACGTTGTAGAGATAGGAATGGTGGCACCTAAGATATATCGTATGTCAGTCGTGAAATGAATGACAAAATCCTGGTGCATAGTCTCTCTAGTGTATATCAAGGTCAATTCTAAGGTACAGTGAAACAATGTTGTTACATACCTACCTTTTTTCCTATGCTTAGATCTCGTGAGACGAACCATTGATTGTTCATGAGTGAAACTTATTTTATAAATGATGAAGTTTCCCTATTGAATTGTTTAGAACATAAATGAATTAATTCATATGAATCAGTAAAAACTACATTTTTCATTAATATGAGAATAGTTGTGCGTTTGAAGTTGTTAACTGTAGTAGATTATTGTGTTTTGTAGCAACTGTTTATTCAAAATCAGATATGTGAGGCATAAATTATCTGTGTGCAAAAAGCTGTTCCAGCCACAGAGTTCACCGCTGTATTTTTTCCATCCTAAACCGCAGTATGAACAAACTAATTTTTGTGTTCCAATCATTTCATGTTTGCTAAGGACGTCAAATTAATTGTCAGATCTGGTAATTGAGATGAATCTTTTTCGCTTCTCTAATATTTACCTCATATTCCCTCTGATTTTGCGATGTCCATCGACCGCCACCAGTCTAATAGATTTTACATGTAGATCATGAAATAACTAGAATATTTCTGGCTCACATTTACTGTCGTTTAATTTCTTGCTTGATGTCAAACATAATTGTACATAGTCAATGCCTCAAATCAGTTCTGAAGATTGTGAAGTCAGTTTTTAATGTAGGAGTCTCATTGCGTTTAAAACAATTAACTTTATTTGCTAGATCAGAAACATTTGCGCTTTACAGTCGTGGTTTACATTTCACAGACAGAAACAGCTTCTACTCTTCTACCGCGCCTCCAGAGTGATTTCAAAAACAAATTTTCCTTAAATCAAGTTGTCAAGTTCAGGTTTTTATTTCATGATTACAAATCTCAGTATAGCACATGTTCGAAGAGACCAGAAGTCAAGTGCTATTCAAAGTTCAGTAGAGTTTCGGCCTGCAAATGTTTTAGTTCGTTAATCTAACGTAGGGAGTTTAGACGATGTTGTCTTATCAAAGTGATCTGAATCTTCAAACCGGTTTCAGAAATGAAATAAAAGTTCGGTCAAAGACATGTTGACTGATAGAATATTTGAACTAAAGTTTATAACTGTGTTGATTGGACGTAATTCAGTTTCTCGTTTATGCTACTTGTCAGCTTGAAACGTTAGAAATGATACACAATCCATCAGTCACAAAAACTGTTCTTGTGATTGAGGCTACATCATTGTCAAAATGCGATTCAAGCACATTTCGTATCTTGTTTTAAAATCTCAAACGGTTACTCCGAGTAGCTTGCCATTATAATGTGTGCTTTTATAACTATTATTAGTATTAGCTGTCTCACATATATTTTGAATTACAATAGAATTTCATGCATTTAATAACATTTATAATAGCCTAACATATATCGATATGATCAGTGACGCGTGATAATTTTATCTTTGCTGGTGAAATTAGAAAACTGGAAGTGTTGTGTAAAAATGCTTATTCTCATGTATTTTCATGGCAAACACCTTCGACGAATCGTTGTCATTATTGATATTAGAAGGAACTATTTTGTAAAAAAGATAATGCTATTGTGTGATTTAATTCATTTAAATTCTACTCTATAAAAACAATAAAATCAAGAACAGCAAAATATATGGTTCAAAGCAAAAACTTGAATATTTATTTTATAACTTATTTATCATTTGTATAGCTCTCTTGTCAACAAAATGCTTGTGTACGGATGGAAACTGACTACATGTATGTAATACGAATTGAAAAATAGGTGTTAGTAATAATTGAATATAGTGAGAAGTTCGCATTATTTACTCTACAATAATGAGAACACTGTCAATAATAAATCCAGCAGCCTACTGCATAAAGCAGATAGATCAGATTGTCTAATTACATAGTATAACATGACGCCTTGCTCTGAATTAGTACCATAAAAGTTTGCTCATAAACCACAAAACCAAATGAATGCAACGTACTGATTATCTCGTGTTAACATCAGCTCTTTCAACAATGTTCATCCAGAGTTGTCACCTTACAAACCGTAGCAAGTTTCAACATCATTATCTTATAACGATATGACGTGAAACATTATTGACAAAAATATCACGCTTTAACAAGGAAATTAAATTTAAGTGCATAGTGATTTCATAAGTACCATGTTTTGCCTGCTTCATCAATCTGATTTGAAATTATCAATACAAATCAAAACCTTCAAAGTTATATAAAATTTAATTTATTTTAGCATAATCACAATTTATCAGCCGACAGCATCAGCAGTCTTTTCTTGTCGGTTTATATAATTAATTTTTTTCTTTTTTTGTCAATTGAATGATTGAAAACCAGTGCTCACAAATTAAACGGGTTAAATGTAAACCGTATTTTTATTTATTCTACAAAGGTATTTGGAGCAAATTTTGGTATTCTTTTATAATTCCTGGTAAGAAGACGTTTTGAAAGACGGTTGTTTTCTATTTAAGCATAGGTGTTGTCATTTGAGTAACAATAATCAGCTTTGTATTCCTCGCCAAAATGTGTAAATTTGTTTATAAATTTAGTCTACAAGGTGCGAGCATCTTGGCTCCCCTTCTATTTTGTTTTAATGGAATGAATTTAATTTTGCAAGCTCACGTTAGATGGAAAGTGAACCATTTTTGCGAGCATCATGTCTATTCGTGTTATCTTCATGAAAACCACATTAATTGTGTATAGACTGATCAAGCGAATACATTAAAATGAGTTTCTATATTGCCTTGAAATAGGCATGGCAAGCAATTTTGAAATTCAAGTCTATTTCTGAAGAACATTAGTGCAACCACGTGACATAAATACTTATATTGTGGATTTGGTTGATAAGTTTAATATTTTGTTTTGACAAGTTGAGCAAAATTCTAAAGAGATCATCATGTTTGATTTAGCTAAGTGATTTATGACGTTATGTTATGAGAGATTCAACTTTTCTGAGGAGTTAATAAAGGATGAGACATATTTCAATTAAACTGCAGCGCAGCAATTTTGTCATTATCTCATTTTCCAGAAATCATAACTTCTGTTGTCGTAAGTACATTCATTTTAACTTTATAATTATTTATTTCAATTTTTTAAAGGATACTTTGAGACTAATTCATCTAACACACATACTTGACTACATCGTTATTTTGTACATAAACTTTTGGCCTTTGTTGTATTAGTAAACAATAAATTAAGATTGAAAAATAAATGAATCCCATTGTTTATACGAATACACCTTTTTATAATTAAGTTCAGCAGATTTGTAGTCTAACTACGAAAACAACTGACCACATGATGGAACATGACCTCCAGCTCAGTCAAATCAAAGCGAATAATATTTCAATATTCTTTCGACAAACTATAGTTTAACGTTGAATCAAATAGTTGTTATTGGCTTTACCGAATCTATTCTCTAAACAAGAAATAAAATCTTTTCTCAAAAAATCTTATCCTTTTTTCAGAGAAAATATATCCAATGCACATGTACAATGCGAAACGCGGAGATTCATTCATTGAAGAAAAGAATTTATACGAAGTTCTCGGTGTAGCTCCAATCTCAACAGTAGTTTACCGGACAAATGTTGACAATTCATTTTCAGGTTGAGCAAATCGAAGCGGAATTTCGTACGAAAGCTTTGCAGATTCATCCAGATAAAAATGCCGAATCATCTAGTAATAAGTCCATTTGAGAAGAGCTACTCCATTTTAAGCCACTCTTTTCCAAGAAATTCAACACGCACGCGAAATACTAACGGATCCTTTTCGAAGAACACAGTACGATGCGTTTTTAGCTAGTGGATTGAAGATATCTTTCGATTCCTGGATACAAAATCGATGTGCTACGGTATGAATATGATATTTTATGTTTGATATAATCAGTGCATGCATTGGTCGGTGGCTAGCAATGAAAAACAGAAAAAGCTGTCTCATGTTGCTGTCCAAGGTAAGCACTGAAAACATTTTCCCTTATTCGAAAAGGTTTGGCCACATCTCAAATGAACTGGAACAGATCGGATTCGGTGCTGTTAGCGAACTTTAGGAACTACAAGATTTAGAACATTGGATAAAATAATAAAATCGTCGAAAGTTTCAAATTAAATTGTGAACAAAATGGAATTGTTTTTGATTGTTGATGTTCCCGGGTAGTGTTAAATTTCTCATAGAGATTGAACGGAGTTGATTAGTTCAAAACATAATAATAAAAGAAATAAAGCATGACCATAACTGCCATGAAAATAATGGGGCATATTCAATGCCCCAGGTGGCGAATGTAAAATCCACGTATCAAATTTTACGTAGATTAGCTGCATCTTGATTCTGTTGTAGAATTGAGAAAGTGTATCGTTTAATTATCGACAAAGAGAATTCGAAGACAAATGTTTGCTCGTTCCATAGTTGTTATATTTGAATTGCTAGTGAATAAATAAACATTGAACAAAATATTTGGTTTCTTTTATTTACATACTTAGAGAGTAAATATTGGAAAGAAATTCAATAATTATGTCAAGCAAATAATTGGTGGGAAACATGAACAAGCGTAAAAAACATAAATTGTAATTGCTCGCATTTTAATCGCAACACACACCGCACGACCGATTTCGTGCACATGCTTGACCTGATAAATGCATTTATTTATTATGGCGGATCAAAAGATCCGAGATTCATATTATCGCAAGTCAATATAAAAAATCGTGTTTGGGTTTTGATGTTTTCATCAGTTATATTTTTCGTTGTCCATGACACTCTGAAGATAATGAAAAGCCTATTTTTATTCTGTGCAAAATGATGCCTTCATATTATCACAATAAACTTTCGAACATTACTTTTATCAAAACCGTTCTTCATGTATAAGCATAGAGCGAAGCTTGTCAAAGAATTCGCCTGTCCTCCTGAGTATTCTTGGAAAAAGACATCTTAAGTTAGCTGCAGCTATCTGTTTATGTGTTTCTTTTGCATAACGGATCTATTCTGCACATAATCGATGCCAAAGCAGGACATAAATGGCGGCAGTGAGCGTCCTGTTTTACTTTGGTATGTCTGTTTATAAAGGAAAATCCATGAATTATCCGTTAGTACAATATCAGTGGCTTCTTCGAAGTCATTGAAATCTGCAAAAAAGAAACGTTCAGTTTATTAAAACTATTAGAAGTCACTGTGATTTGGTTCATGCAAAACCATTCCATGCTAAGTCCAAGCTCATTTTCCAACAGTATATCAACCGCGTCAAATATTCCAGTTAATAAAACACCCAAAAATACCTTGGTGCTTAACGACTAAAGCTGCAGTAATTCTGTCAGCAATTGCTATTATTACTGCCGATTCAAATCAATACTAATCCTTTCTTATCTTGTTAATTATCTTTACAATTCACAAAGGTTTATTCTGTGATTCTTTCTGCTCAGTGATATTTGTTGTGTGAGTGCGGTTAAGAAAATTACTTTATTAACAATTTACCATATCTATCTCTTTTAATAAGAGATGAAAAACAAATAAATTCTAATTGCGTGTATGGCGAATCTGCATTTGTGCCGATTCGATTTTAAGCCTTGTATTCTAATATATCGTCAGTCTGCATTTCCGCAATCAATTAAACGCATTTCGTACAAAATCAAATAGCTGAAGATTCTTATTAAATTTCGACTACTTTTCCATTATTTGCGTTTGAAAAGACAGTCAGTTTGAACAACGGATTTTACATTATGCGAAATGAAAATTTTATATCAAAGAACACAATTTAGACTGTTTTTCCTCTTGGAAAATATGCAGATTCCAGCTGAAATATTTTTAGTGAATAATCAGATTGAAACAAGAATAAATTCCGTTTTTGTTCCATGTAAAACTTTGAGTTGTTGACGGGAAATCCGCGATAAATCTTGAGATATTTGCAAACTACAAGCTAATCCGACTGATCGATCCGTTTCGATCATGCGCTGCTAAATCTGGTGTTGAATTTGGCGCAAAAGGAGGTTGTACAAATGAAGCATTTGAAAGATCAATTATAGAATCATTGTTGCAACAGATATCGCTTAATTAAATAAATCGCAATGCAATATACTTTTCAATGTAAAATTAAAATTAAAAAATGTTGCGACAGTGAACCCGAATGGTGAACATAACAACTTGACAATCACAGCGTAAGATCGACGAAAAACCTACCACTATTAATTGGAAGGTTTATTTTTGACAACGGTTATAAATATGTCACTGGGAGTACGATAATTGACCGTGTTTATGTTCATCGATTGGAATATGATTGAGACTGATCGTGTATTCATAATGCAAAGAAATTTGAGTGCAATCGGTTTGAGCAGTTTTTCTGGTAACGTTTCACTTCTGATACAGAAGATTCGTCAGACCAAAGGTGATAGTCAGGACAGGGAACATGATTAAATAGTAGTAAACCCACCACCACTTATTTGACCTTATCGCTAAACAGCCTATAGTACGCCTACAGTGTGTCACGTCTCTTGCGAATGACCAGGATCAGTGGTCGATTTTCCTATTAGGGTGTATCCACATCGAATTTATGTGTCTGTTGACACAGCGGCCTACATGCATAAAAGTATATAACTTACGAGTCTGAGGTTAAACTATTTTTGAAGAAAAAGAAAAATCTAATTAACTAGTAGGTATGAGGTGAATAACAACTATTTACATTCGAATCAGTACCGAGTGCCAGATTGTGGGGATTTTCAAGTTCCCTGTGCTGATTATTATCCTTGGTCTGACGAATCTTCTGTATCAGAAGAGAAGTGTTTGCTCATCTTTCTCAACAAAAAAACTAGTCCGTAATTGTCAATAATGCCGATGCAGTTAAACGGAGTTGGGTGACAAATAAAAGAAGATGTGGATGCTTTGAGATGAAGACATTAAAAGATAAGAAAATCGCTTTTACTTTGAGACGAATCTCCAGCACCCAAGTTAATTTCACTGAAAAATTCAAGGAAAATGACGAAGGACTCTTAACAGCCGGTTTCAATTTTTCATTGTCGAGTCAGGTATAAAATGATTAACTTTTATATAAGAAATGAAATTTTGGTTTTGCGTGGAGAAAAATGAGTTAGGTGACCTATGCGATAAATGTGCATCATCTTTGGAAGTGGCTTTAATAATAATAATAATAATAATGATAATAATAATAATAATAATAATAATATTACTATACGAATAATATAATAATCATTAATATAAATAAGAATAAATATTAATATTCATAATAATAATTATCATAATACTAATAATATATTAAATAATAATAATGATAATAATCATAATAATAATAAGAATACTAATAAGAATAAATAATAATATTAATAATATTAATAATAATAATGATAATAATATTAATAATAATAGAAAAATAAATATTAATATCAATAATAATAATGCTAAAAAATCGAATAGTTTATCGACATTTTATGGAACCGAAGGACAACGAAGCTGAATCGCATAGATCTACATTCGGCGAAATTTGAGTCAATGGGTAATCATCACAGAATGTCGAGCATCGTAACGCTAAGTTATTTGAAGCACTATGTGGGTTAAATACTGAGTTATTAGATGATATACGAGTAATATTTTGACGCAGCGCTAAAAATCGCCGAACAGCGTTGTTGTAAAAAAACATCTAGTTGCGAGTTCGGGGATTCAAAGATAAGCCGGTGAAGATGACAATCAACCACAGTTTGTAATCATTGATTCTAATGAAAGACGGTTAACTTGGCTACGGTGGTCCAATACAAGGGAACTTCGTTGAAGAGACCGTGTAACTTATATGGCTTTCAAAGTTGGGAATGTCATTGGTTAATGTATTGTAGTGCCCGCATCCCCATCCCTTACCCAGCACTACCGGTTTCTGGCTGTTTGAAGTCGTCAGGTGGAAACAGTAGAATAAACGTTCAGCGAGTCTTAAAACGGTGGTTAAGATTTTGCAGCGATGTCGCTTTCTATCGCTTTAAGTGGTTGAAAAAATCAATGAAACTAACTAATACATTCAAAGATCCAGCCGGTTGTAGTTTCGATGTTTCTAATTCCATAATATAAGAATAAATACTTTCTTTCGAGAGTAATTCAACTCTAAACCCGGCAATGAAAGGCTTAGTAATTTGTATTGTAAACACTAGTATAAATTAGTGAAAACTAGATTCAAGTACACAATTTCAAGCAAAATTGATGTATGAAATCGCGTTCTGCTATGTTTGTTATGTAAAACGTTTTTACGAATTTTCTTCTTGTTCAAAATAACTTTATAATAGTTAATTAAGTACTGTGTAATTGTAGATTCACACAGAGCAGCTGAAAACGGACTGAATAAATATTAAATAATAAAATTTAAGATTAACTAATTTATAATTAATGAGAAAACGAATAGCATTTCTGATTACTGCTTTTGTTCAGCACCAACAATAAGATAGGGAAGGTTAATATAGGATGTGAGTATCTTGAGAAGTCAAAAGTAAGACTATTAATTAACCCTGTATGTGGAATATGCAATTGAATTTTCACGGAATCTGATAGTGCTTCTAAGCTGCCTCGGTAAACTACTCCGCAAATTGTTAGCGCAATATCTGAGTTCATTATAAAAGTCACTTTTACGAGCATGTATTATTAATACTACGATTACTACGGTACTTAATTAGTTGAAAACCCACTTTGGGCTTGTGTTCATTTTGAAGTATCGTTTTACTTACATCACTCGCACTTTCCAGCCAGTCTACCTTCTGATAAAATGCTGTTATTGAACGATTGAGATAACGATTAACGGTCAATATGATTCTGTAATTATTGCATTTGTATATAAGGTATTCTTTAGGCAGACCGCACTTGCGTTACAAAGACGTTCGTAAAAGAGATATGAAAGCTCTTTGCATTGATGAGTTAAGAAGAACTTGCTATTTACCTCTCACTTTAGAGGAAATATGTGAAGTGTGAAGTTGGGGAAGATAAGATACATATAATGGCTGCTGGAAGCAGATCTCGAAGTTCGGGTGCAAATGATGCGATTGATCGAGTCCAACATATCTCTGCGAGCGCTGCAGGAGCAAATATCACTCCCGAATTGGACTCTTTAATCATTCAGAAAGCTTCCGAGCATAAAAACATCATACGCGTGTCAAGCACATCCACGGTCGACGTAGTTCGAAGGAGACCAACAAAAACATATAATGTGTCAGTTTAATAGAATCAAGAATCAAAATTTCATGGCGAAAAAAAGCAACCGCTTTACATGTACGATTGGATGACAATTTTAAAGATACAGAGGATGCAATCGAAATTCTATTGAGGTGTTTGGTTTGTATGGGTTCATATTGGGTCAATATAAAGGGCTGATAGTGA
Organism: Atriophallophorus winterbourni; assembly: GCA_013407085.1. Lineage (NCBI taxonomy): Eukaryota > Metazoa > Platyhelminthes > Trematoda > Plagiorchiida > Microphallidae > Atriophallophorus > Atriophallophorus winterbourni. The sequence goes on along the minus strand of JACCGJ010019075.1, from coordinate 552 downwards.
ACTGCTCTTTGATATAAGCATCCGGTTTCGTTTTGAAATCACGGATTGTATGATCATTCACAATATCCTGTGATAGTGAATTCCACAGAAAGCAATTACGGACCGAGAAGAAATGACATCTTCAATCGAGTCTTGATTGTGTTATAACGAGAAAACTTGAATGAACCCGTGTATTCTTAAGGGAACTGACTTTTGTCAAATCGGGTGAGGGTGATTTTCCATCTACAGTATTTTGATATGTAAGTATCATATCGCTCCTTACTCTCCTTTGTTTAATATCGGTGAATCCCAGGATAGCCATTCGCTCTTGATATGGCAACCTAATTTCTGGAGACTTATAGACGTGACTGCTAGAGTTGTATGATTCAAGGCGCTCAGAATCTCCAGGAACCATCCACAAGTAAAGATCAACCACGCAAAAACGATTCACTGTATAGATTCCTACGGACGAATACCGAAGTCCTTATGATAATTCGGTGTCCCGTCACTCAATCGTCGGACACTTAATCGCCGATACTTAAATCTTAGACACTTAATCACCAGAGATTTGAT
>JACCGJ010019069.1:0-21726 GCA_013407085.1 Atriophallophorus winterbourni | reverse complement strand
GCGGAGTGACGAGAAAAGCATTTTATGATGCATGACAGTGAAAGCCGCAAGGAAGCTGCCATGCTGATGTCGCTCTACTCGTTCACGAAACTTGTTTGAATGCATGTTCCATTCGAGGTGTAGGCACCTCTACCGAGTTTTTTGTGCTTACTCTTCTATAGATTCCGTAGCTATTTAAGTTCCACCCTTCCCCATCTTTTAGGCTTTCACTTTTTCATGGTTGTGTGGCAGTTAAGCATTCGGTACGCGCTACCGGTGTATTGCTGTCTGTGATGATGATGAAGGGTAATAAATTCCGATTAAAGCACCGTGCATTCTGTCAGAACCCGGAGATGGATAGAGACAGAAATCGGAATAACAAAAAGGAAAGATGACGAGTCGTATGGAGTAGAAGCTTACAACACGCACAATGACATAGCGTATGAATTAGAATTCATTTATCGAGCTTCGAAGTGAAAACTGCATCAGATGTTGACTCAAACGGAACGATAGCATGTAGAATTGTATTCGATAGTGCGGTCGTGCATGTTTCATTGGATTCGACGTATTATTTCTTTACGGCAGAACACGATTGCTACGATTCGTGAAAGTGAGGCCGTGATCGTACTGTACCTACCTGATGACAGCAAACAGTACGAAACCGGTCGTGGGGTGTGGGATGGAAATGCACGCAAATGAGTATCATTGAGACCGTTTGTAATTATGGTTTCACTGGACGTTCAAATACTGATAGCATGCATAGACAATTAGAAATTGCTTAGTATCGATCGAGAAAGGTAATGTGAGAACATATAATCCCAGAATAAAATGCTTCACCATTTCTTGAAACTAGCTATCATCATCGAAAATAAACCGGTACAATACCCAATGGCTTACTGTCATACAACATGGTACGTTTAAAATCAAAACAGATATTGAACTTAAGCAGAATGGCACTGGCAGAGGTACTACATCGCGATTCAAACATGCAGTCAGCAGTGCTTGGAAAGAGTAGAGCGACATTATGCATAACAGCTACCTTGCGGCTTCCACTGTTACGCAACATAGCAAATGTACCTTGCCACTTCACTTAACAGCAAGCAAGAACCATCAAACACTCTAAAAAGATGCATACAATTAACAGGTGTATGTATTTACGTATGAAATGACACCTCCAGTCAGTGTCGCACAGACTTGGAAGTCAGATAAGCTGAGACACCGTTTGGTAACTCAGGGCTAGATGTATTAAAGATCCCTCGCAAGCAGCTGTTTACAAGAAGCAATAAATCCAGCGTGTTGTCAAGTTTGTATAATAAAAGTACCGCAAAATCATATGCCAATACCGCATAAAATGGACACCGAAAAGGGTCTAAATGGTAAAAAAGCACAAATATCTATAGAATAATTCAATTTCTATTTTCCTACTTATACCTGTCTAGGCCTGGGCAGTCTGACAGTATCTTACCCTCTGACTGTGTGACACTTTGCCTGGATCAGGTTTGTGATTTCACGCGGAGGATCGCGTGCTAACGCTAGAGCAATACATCTCAAGGTCAAGCAAGCGATACATTAATTGAGCAGTAAGCACTAGAGAGAGAGAGAGAAACAAGTACATAGCACGAAAAATATACTCTTACGGTCCATAATTCATGCCAGCGATTAAAGCCTCACGCCAATTTATAGTGAAAGCATATTTATACAAGAAAAGTGAGTAGGGTATGAACGATGGGCATTTAACGACACATGGTGATTTGTTTTAAATTGCGCTCACAATATTTAGAAAGCAAACGGGTGGCACAATAGAGCACTCAGCAAAATCGTTACAACGTAAACTAAGCAATAATCGATATCAGATTACGTGTGTTGAGCAAAAAAACACGCCCAAATGAAAGTACCAGTTGTGAAAACGAAATTAAACAAACACGGAAAATCAACCGGGTTTAGACATTTGCACGAAGCGGGTATTCCGGATAGTTGGAGAAGATGAACAGCATTTGTGTTGGCTTTACATTCAACATCAACATATTAGGAGACAGCATTACTGGATCACAAAAATGCGAGATGAAGTAAATGTTAATGGATATGAAACGGGTGCAATTTTGTACACCGTGTGAACACTGTATCAGATATGCTAAACCTTGCCTGCGCAGTGAAAAAATATTGATTTTCAATACAAAATTAGCTGCAACATTCCTTAGTAATGGGTGTAATACGGCGAGTGTGTAATTTTAGGAATAGTTAATGCTCTTCGGATGGTCTTCAACGAGCTTGCAATGGTGTTGTTGTTGTTCGTTTAGCCGCCAAGACAGTTCAGCGATATTAGTGCCCTGATGCACACAAATCGCATATAACACTGGGCGTTTACATCTTGGGCCAGTGGACAGTATATCAGTCCACTCTCAATCTAGAAGATTGCGCCTTGTTCCAAATTGTGATCTTGTGTCAACGGTAGCCATATTACGAAGGCATGCGAAGTTTTCCCGCAATGTGTGAGATCTTAAGCTTGTAATTTCCAAATATATTGGTTGGTGAAACTTTGGTTTTCAAAGGTGGGGAGATGTTACTCGCTGAACAGGATGCTTAGCGGTGGAAATTGTTTTATTTCGGCAGCAGGGATGTTTGCAAAAGAGATAAGAAACCTCTTAACGTTGACTCTATGAGTTGGGAAGAACGTGATCATAACCGTTAACTTTGGAGGCACTGTGGAAAGTGCCATCTACAAGCTAGCGAAGAGCAGATACTGTTCTTGGATACTTGCAGTCGGATCACGCCGTCAGCGAGCAAATCCCGCCGATTGGCCGAGTATCGCTTATCGCTGTGAGCGTGGTGGGAGAGATTGTTCCACCAGAATCGGACTGTTTAGTCATGAAACCGACAATCGCTTGTGATGTAAATCCACGGTAACCATCAAACGAAAAACTCGAACAAACAACAGCCGTTGTATATCACATAACCGCGTTGATCAGTTCGCGGTCAGACGTAAATGAAAGCAATTCACACGCTTCGCAAAATCATGAGATGAAATAGAGTATCGTCGTGGCAGGATCGATGTTTCTATGAAAACACAAGCAAAGTGCCATGTAATTAGAGACTGCGCGTGGGCAAAGATACTGTCAGGTTATTCTGGCCAATAGAGATATATGGAAGTGAAAATAGCAGCGAGACTGTAGCGCTTTTCAGCATGCAGCGCGGTACAGCAATACGGTTTTAACTGCGTCGTAGAAAAGCATTGTATGACTGCTCATTCGTGCGCATTTCTTGACGTAGCGAGAGATACGGCAAGGTGAAAATGTTTTGTGTATGACGATTTCAAAGCTGATGTTCGGATACTGAACGATCCAAAAATTGTCCAACAAAGACAAAATACAAGAGATTCACACCGGTTAAACTTTTGATACAATGAATACTTACTTGTGAGGTCCTGGTTGAATTTAGACGACTGAGATAGACGGACGAATGATATTGATCCTGCGAAATAAAGCATGACAAGAAATAGGAAAACCAGAACAACGTTGGAAACACGTACTGATAAAACGGGGATAGCAAACGCGGAATGTGCATTGATCCAGATAATCTTTCCAGCACAGTGGAGGATTATATATTATAGGCACAACTAATGAGGGGTAGTGTTTCGGATTGTCTATCTATTTATCAATCTACCTACCTACCTACATATACACCCATCTATCTAACTAGCTATCTATACGTGTATTTATCTATTTATCCATGCTAGCGATTATTAGTAGAGTAGAGATAGAGAGAGAAAGGATCAGCGAGCGAGGCGAGCGAGTAGCGAGCAAAGGAGCGAAGCGAGTCGAGCGAGGATATCTATCGATCTATCGATTATACTCTAGGATCTATATATACTAGTCGAGTAGAAGAAGAGTATGATAGAGATATATCATCCATTTAACATCCCACCCATCCATCTATCTAAATATCTGCCATCTATATCTATCTATCAAGCAGTCAATCAGTCAATATATGATTCTCTGCCACTAGCAAGCTAGCTAACTGCTCATCTTGTCTAACGTGGTAAATTGAAACCGAAAAATCTGAAAGAAATATAGTTTTCTGCCGACCAAAACAAAATTCAAGTGGAATTCGAAAATGGGAACTTTCGCACCGTAATATCATGTAAGTTTCAAATACGTTGGAAACAATATGCAGAACAACACAGACAACACGAACTGAGAATTTGTTTCGATATGAGCTTGAAACTAAAATTCACGAGCCGAGGTCTACTAAAACTCAAAGGTAATGTTGTGGACCTCCTAACAAAACGATGAACATTTGTGTACACGCAGATTTATCAAGAGAATGTTCGACGTGGTGGTAGCGCATACACAACCCATGAACTAAACTGACAGAAATTTGAGTCCATCAATAACACCACTTGTTTCATTCGGTAACTGGAAACGTGCACGAAAAGCCGACTAAACGGCCTTCAATGATGCGAGAAAAGTAGTTCTGTGCTGTGCCACTAACACCGTGCTAGAGAGATTCACCGCCGATAGTGAGTTGTATGCGAATACACACTAAAATCTCACTGCCTTTAGAAGTTTCATTCTCAGATCTGTCTAGGCCAGGACAAGCTGACAGTATCTGAGGCCACGTGCAGTCAATGACTGTGAGGCACTTTGTCTGGATTCAGGCTTATTTGATTGCATACCGTTGCAAAGTTGAGGCACATTTATATGCAATGAACACGTTCACGGCTTACCTCGGTCAAAAACCGTCGTAACTTGAGCAAAGACAACTTGACGCTCTGTAATTCTTGTATAAGTTGACGGTGTTCGCTGTAGAATGATAACCCCGGACGTTCGGAGATGGGGAGTCTTGAATCATCGCGTGTTGATGAGCCAGGACCGATCGAAAAGGATCGAATGCGAGGATGGGTTGCTGACCGACAGCGTCTAGGAAGAGTTTATAATAAAGAGTAAAAATGACCGGAATACAACAAGTGCTCGTCACCATCATCGCCATCTATCCGAAGACAGCATTAGCTGAGAATGACGTCTGAATGTAAGACAATCATAATGGAATTATGCTGTTCAAAGAAGAAAGAAGAAGGGGAAGCCAAACAAACGATGTGTACCAAATAAAATAAATCGCCAAGAAGCATCATTCTCATAAAGAGCATATCCAATATCGATGCGTCACCGTCACAAAGAATAGAGAAAGGGTACAGGCTACCGGATGTGCAACCATGCAGTACTTGTGCGCTGTGCAGCTGTGCCACTGGTAGTGAGCTGCATGTAAAAACGTTCTGTAGTCTCACTGCCGTTACAATTTCTATCTTCGTTCTCATGTCTGTGCAAACCTAAGCAACCTGACACTATCTTAGCTCACGTGCAGTCTATGACTGGATCAGGATTGTGATTTCATACACACACACAGATCACCGTGCTAAATTGATTGACCGGAGGTAGTGAGCTGCATGCTGAAACCGACTAGAGTCTCACTACCATTTCCTGCTCCCTTTACTTCCTAATATCTGTCTAAGCCCACGTGCAGTCTCTGACTGCAAGCTTGTGCTTTCATACCATACCGGTGGACGAAATGATAAAGCGAGTACGGAAGGAGTTTGGGTGACTACGTTTTTGAAACACAAACAGCAATCAAGCAATGCGAATGAGTTGAGCGATATGAACAAAACTGCAACCGAAATCGTTTAAGACGATAAGGCTTCTGACGTATCGGCAACAAGCAAACCGGGAAGTTACAACAGCCTCGTTATCAAAGTGCTATTCATATCAATTGCTTTCAGTATGCTCCTAAGAAACGGAACGTGCTACATAGCTGAAACCATACACACACAGGCGCGCGCACACAATCACTAATGACTTATTCAACTTACCGCACACAGTGATTATTTTTACACTAGCGTTGTTCACAGGTTACTAGTTAAGCTGTGGTTGTCACAGAAATTTCGTCATCAAGCTAGACAGGTTCGATTAGTTTCACTTCGGTAATACAGGATTGTCACACAAAGCACATGGTCGATATCCGATGTGTGTTGAACACTGACAACACAACTCAATTATAAAAAATCCATATAGCAGGAATTGTAACGTGCTGCACATTTGTAGGTATGGTATAATGGTATGAAAGCACAAGCCTGATCCAGGCAAAGTGCCGTACAGTCAGAGACTGCACGTGGGCTAAGATACTGTCAGGTTGCCCAGGCCTAGACAGATGTGAGAAATAGAGAATAAAGATGGGAGTGAGACTCCAGCGTGTTTCCTCATGCAGCTCACTACCTCCAGTCAATCAATTTAGCACGGTGTTAGCCGCACAGCATACGTAGGTAACAGCTTAATGAACCGTATTCAAACATCAATAGAACAAAGAAAACATACTGCGACGATAGCCGTTCGATGGTGGCACGTGATCGACAAGATGCACAAGTCCCACATTCGCAACCTACGTGCGTTGGTTCACGAGGTTCGTGTTCCTTCGCTTTCGAATCGAGATTCGAGGTCGGCAGCCGGGATAAGTCATCCACGCTAGCCTCCGTCACTGATTCCAACATTGTGAATCCAATGGAATCACGGAAAGCATGGCTGGGAAGGCGATCAAACCGAAATCGGGAATCCGCCGGTGTTTCCGCTTCTGGGGTGTCGAGCGAATCGGATTGGTCGAGATCTAACATGAGATCCCCGGAGGACAAACTACTCAGGCTGACGTTGTTGAAAAATCGCGAGTGTTCGAATGGCTGCTTTGCGGTTGTGGTGGTGGATGCGGTCAATGGGGTGTTCAGCGGCTGGAAGGTTGGAGATGACTGGTGGTCCATGATCTCATCGAGTCCGGGAGAATAAATACCGGATTCAGAAGTGTCAGGGACTATATTGGAGGAAGTGACTTCGGATTCTAGAAGGAAAAGTGTCGAAATGAAAAGCTGTTAAAAAGAAGTATCCTGAGAGACAAAGTTTAGTGTCGATAGGCTTAGCAAAAATATTCATCTCGGCGAGCTTTTCATTAGACAGATCCAGGGACAGTAGTAAATCGGTAGCACGTATCGAATACTCAAGCGACATACACTCCAAGGGGGTGCGAGATGCTTTTCCAGTCTTTTGCCTTGTATTAACTGTTGTCATTCTCTGCTGATTCATTATCAATTTTTCAGCGCATTTTATGTCTATGCAGTAATCATTTCTATAGAGGGTGCGAGAGCATGTCAAACTACTTTAGCGACGCGGGGCATTAAAAAGGTTGGGAACCAGTGATGTAGAAGGTTGGAATAATAAAAAACCTTGACATCCGTTGGAAGGTTGTTGTTGGCCTCCATCGGTCGATGTCGACCATGGATGTACATTCGCATGAATCGCATGAATTTTCATGTTTCTACAGCTTTTTGAATGACTAAACAGTCCGATTCGGGAGGAACAATCTCTCCTGCAGCGCTTGCAACGATAGTCGGAACTCGGTTGTAGTGCGTCAGTTGCACGTCGTTGGAAGGTAAACAACAATAAATCAACATCAAGTAATTAGACATAGGAGAAAACAAAACTTTAAAAATCTTTTACGAAAATTTGCGCGACATTATAACGACAGCGGGCACGTAAGTAAACAGATCATTGCACCCCATCAGACAGTGTCAGTGAGATAAAATGAACCATTCTCACTGGTAAGCTCCAATGTTTTGCAACACGGAAAAACTTGGCAATCAGAAAAATTTACATTTTGTATCCACTTGAATTTCAAAAATATCCATCTAAAACTCGGTCATCAGACAAACTCTGATCGTGTACACTATTTATATTGTGCTGGTTCTGCACTCTTGAGACCTGGTTTTAAGATTATTAAAGATAAACGGGTCTCTTCCAAGTGCAACAATATATGCTCTGGCAGCGATGCGAGCTAGATAGCACATTTGGAACTTTTAGACGACCATAGTGATCCAACTTGTGCTTACTATCTGTGCGCTTCATGGAAGTGTACTAGATTCATTCTCCTGCAGATGCTAGTTACAGACCACTACGCCTCATTCCGTAACAAACATACCAAAAGACCATGTGCGGACCACAACAAATGATGGTTAAACAGCACTAGAATTTACTGGCCCAAGGCTACAAGGGAGGAATCCATATCGGTAACCAGATATTGTAACTGTAACAAAAATACATTAATATACTGCGGTGCTCACACTTACACACCACAACCGGTTTCTGGGTGTTTGTCGTGATCATGTGAAGACAGTAGGATCAGATGCAGTGAGCCTTAAAATTGGATTGAAAGAAAACAAGAACTCACCCACAGGAACAAATGATGCGTCTGATTTAACCGCGCTGATGGGGGTTTCGCTTGAGGAAGGTCCGTAAGCATCAGGTGGCAGTTTAATGACATTATCCTTCCGTTTATATGCGCCAGATGAATCAGATGAAACTGAACACGTAACGGGAGTTGCCGTTTGAGTAAGAAAAGCGGGTGATGGATGATAGCTCAAAGGTGAACCAGCTAAGGAGTGAGTAGTGCATAAGGGAGGCAGTTCTGGAGGTTTCCCGTTTACAGCGGACGGTGTGGAGGATACCAAAGATGGTTGTGTTTGCGGGTGGTTAGTAGCGGCATTAGCTTCAATCACGTTGCATTGAGGAGGTATGTGATAGGACGAAGCTGTCAAAATTATTTAAACAATTTGGTTACTTCAAGCTACATAATGAGTCATTCAATTTACGTTACGGTACAATGCTGAATAGTGAAGAAATAACACGGCGAACGGCATGCTTAGCAGCAGACTACTGAATGAAATTCACAGACTTGCATGACATATATATATATATATATATATATTATATATATATATTATATATATATATAATACAATCTATACAGATATGGTGCCGTTCAACATAAACAATGAGATGTACCAAAGCGATAAAGGGGGTACAATTCGGGTAGAAACAGTGAGAAAATAAACAGTGAGAGGGGAACAGTGGGTAATTTTTTGTTCATTTACACACATCATTTTTTTGAATTTTTTTGATAAAGTTTTTGAACAGCAGAGAGTGTCAGGGAGTAATAGAGATGATGCATTCTTTCCATTGATGTCGGTTCATTGCCATCGTTGCCAATGTGTCGAGCCATACACTCTCCCCTTCTCTTGCACCCCATCCAGGCAAGCGCGCTCGTCCAACCCTAGCTAGACCAGAAGTGAGCCTTTTCAGGCCACTCTTCCATGTTAGTGGCTGACCGCCAGCCACATCCAGGCAAGCGCGCTCGTCCAACCCTAGCTAGACCAGAAGTGAGCCTTTTCAAGCCACTCTTCCATGTTAGTGGCTGACCGCCAGCCACTTTTTCCCAGTCTGTACCAGCTGACGCATAAAGCGCTCGGCGTGGTAACCGTTCAGGTTTCATGCGCAGGACGTGCCCCAACCAGCGGAGGCGACGTCGGTTAATGGCTGTCTGAACACTAGTGCCGTTGCTTCCTAAGACGCGGCGCCTGACCTCAGAATTGCAAACGTGGTGTTGCCGCCGTACGTGAGCAATCCTACGCAAACAACGTTGGTCGAAAACCTCAAGCCTCCTAACATCTTCTGAGCGAACTGTCCAACATTCACTCCCGTATAGCAATACTGTCCTTACCGAGGTGGAATATATCCGTCCTTTAATTCCCAAGCTTAAATCACGTCTCTTCAAAGAAGCACTTAAGTTTAGCGAATGCCAGTCTGGTCTTAGCAATTCTGGACGTGATTTCCTTCTCTATCCGACCCCCAGCAACCACCAGACTTCCTAGGTATTTGAACTGCTCAACATGATCGAGAATCAGATCATTTATAGCAAAATTTGGCAGTTCACCAGACCAGTCCTGAAGGAGCACTTTACTCTTGCTTGGCGAGAAGAACAACCCGTACTTAGATGCCTCCATTGCCATCATATCCAAAGCTTGTTGGATAAATGTTGGGTCTTCGCCCAAGAAATGAAACTGCCCAACAACAGCAAGATAACTCATACAATTAAAATGCTATTAGTATCAAAATACTCGAAGTTTTGCTACCAAGAGGCTATCCGAAATGTATGTATGAATGTATGAAAGCACAGGCCTCATCCAGGCAAAGTACCGCACAGTCAGAGACTGCACGTAGGCTAAGATACTGTCAGATTGCCCAGGACTAGACAGACAGGCTATCTGAAAACCAGAGTGTGATTGATAAATGACTAAGAGCTTAAACGAATTGTCAGGTAAGGTATTGTGTATTGGGAAGGGTTTTGATACTGGAATAAAGCATCACCTGTGTATTACTTACAAGATATAAACCGAGCAGGTCATGCCGATGGCAGTGATTGTAGATTCACACGACAATACACATTTAGCCTACAAAGGCAGCGCTAGAGATAGACGTTGCATTCATTCCATGCATGACCGACCGTGTCATGCACGATACATGACGGTGAAAGGGCACGAAAGCTTCGGTGCTGACGTCACTATATTCGACCTCGGAACTTGATTGAGCATACGCTTCAATTGAGGTATAGACACCTCAATTCAGTAAGTTCACGTTTACGCTTCTACAAATTCTGTAGCTTATTAAGTCATAATCTTCTCCGTTTTATTGTGTCATAATTGTACAGCATCTAAGTAGCGGTAATTGCCAACGATATTATGCTCTCTGATTACCGCAATGATGATGACAATGATTTAAGACTGGTCGGAGCATAAGTAAGCTCAGTAGCATGAAGGACATTCAACAGCGACTGTGGCAGTTCGGTTGTCAAGAGGCATAGAACGTAACCATTTTGAAGCTTGTTGGCATTCCGCAATCTAGGTCACCACAGACGTCAGATTGGACTGCCTCAATTACTCAAAGGTATGGCACATGGTATGAAAGCACAAGCCTGATCCAGCCAAAGTGCCGCACAGCTAGCGACTGCACGTGGGCTGAGATACTGTCAGGTTGCCCAGGCCTAGACAGATATGAGAAAAACGTAGGAATGGTAGTGAGACTCCAGTGTGTTTCAGCATGGAGCTCACTACCTATGGCCAATCAATTTAGCACGGTGTTAGCCGTACAGCCCAAAGTACTGCACGATTGCACATCGGCGCAGCTTGCACGGGTGAGAAACTTGGACCTTACGCAAACAGCACATTCAGCGCCTCCAAGTATTTGACAACCTATGTCATCGCAGTGTAGGAGTTAGCTGATACAATAGCGTACGCAACGATGCTCTCTGAAATAAGTTCTTCGGAAGTAATGTTGATATAGAAAAGCAGATCAACCTGCATAGGTTGCGATGGTTGGGCGACGTTTTACGGATGCCGGACCACCGACTACCGAAACGGATTCTATTGCGACGCAACATCCCAATTGGCGTAAATCTCGTGGTGGCCACATCGTCACGTGGCGAAAACAGCTAAAATGCTTACTAGTAACCTTTCCAAAGTCGGCGCAGTACGTCTTCCAGGCTGGTGTCCGCCCGATCAGATATCGAAATGGTTGGTTACGCTTCAGGATATGTCCCGAAATCGTGTTCAATAGCGGCCTTGCACTAATCATCTCTTTGGAGTGTTTGCATAACCTTATATGCTGACAAGTGAAATGACGAATAAAGTTTGTTATGATGCATTACAGTGAAAGCAGCAATGAAGCTATCGTGCTGATGTAGCTCTACTCGTTCACTTAAATCGATTGCATGCATGTTCCATTCGAAGTGTAGGCGCCTCATCCCAGGTTGTTTGTGCTTATTCTTCTATAGAATCCGTAACTATTTACGTCCCACCCTTCCCAATCTTTTAGGATTTTACTTTTTCATGGTTGTGTGGCAGTTAAACATTCGGTACGTGCTACCGGTGTAATTGAGTTGCCACCGGTAGTGAGCTGCATGCGAGTACACGCTGGAGTCTCGCTGCTATTGCTATTTTCCTTCTCTGTCTATGCCTGGAAAACCGCACAGTCAGAAACTGCACATGGGATAAGATAATGTCAGGTTGCCCAGGCCTAGACAGATATGAGGAAGAAAAACGAACAGGACTGACAGCAGGCTAACAACAAGAATAACAGCACCTTGCACGGCAGAGAAATACTTGCAAGTATGAAACCATTGGGTGAAAATGAAGGTGTGGGTTGAATACATTGGCTGCTGTGACAAAGAGAATAAAATTCACCTGAAGTTACGAGCAGCGATGGTAATGTAGAGGGCAATTTTGCATGCAGATTTGGGCTGTTTTGACACTCGGGAAGAGTCGCTGTGCTTAACTGACGGTGTTCCAGCGTTTGTGAAGCGACAATCAAGCTGGATGAGTCAGTGGCATTTTGACGTTTCCGTATGCGGTATCGAAAGCGCTTCGACTGAAACGACAGGGGTAAATAAGTTAGGTTAATGTGAGCTATAGCAACGGATTTGCGAATATACAGTATGGATGGGATAATATGAAAAGGTGATCTATCGCGTTGACACAACTAAGGCGGACAAAGGCACGAAGGCAACCTTTACAAGAATGAACATTGTATTATCAGTTTCATTAAAAATGAGTGAACATAGTCGGGTGTTTAGTGGTATAGTGTTACGTTTATTATTAAGCTAAATGAAGTGATTGTAACAATTGTGCTGTCAAAATTTATAGGTTGATTATTTGGTTCCTAAGATGGACAGATTATTCTCAAGGACATATGGGTGGATGTATGAAATCTAAAGCCTGATTCATAAAAGAGCAGATCGCACGTTGGCTAAGATACTGTCAGGAACCCCATGCTTAGACCGATACAAATGTGGAAAAGGGCTGTTCCTATTCGGCCCATTATGTCTTCCGATTGCGATCGTCACCAGATGATCGAAGTGTCAAATAAACTTATTTATTTCCAAGCCAATGTCGACTGACATCATACCGATAGATAGTACACGTAGCAACCCATGGTAATCATTAAATCGTCCACTAAGAATTAATGACGAACGTGTGTGTCTCTCATTACATCCTATCTATGTTAAAAAGAAACGTGTACGTGCAGATCAGACCAGCAATTTGCAGACTAACACGGAGGCTGTAATGTACAGACAAGAGCAAATTCCGCTTCCATGGATTGAATGGAAAAATTAGCCGCGCCAGGAACAACTAAAAACATATAAAGATGCCATCGAAGAAACGTATACCCGAAGCACGTAAAGTAATTTCATGTCAAGCGCTCCGGATACATATAAATGAATAATGTGTTGCGCTGCTCACATTATCGCACTCACACTCTACCGCCGGTTTTGGTTTCAACAAGGTTGCAAACAGCAATACGTAACTAAGAAAGCGAGTGGTTGAAACAACAAGGGAGCAAGATGAAAAATCAATAAAATAGAGCTCAGAATAAGTTGAAAAAATGTGCATTAAAATGGCATTAATTTGACTTACAAAGAAATGAATGAAGCGAGGACTGGAACGGGGTTCATAAACAGTATGAGCCAACTGTTTGTCTGATTGATCCAGTAACTGGACTTTGGTCGATGCATCATAGTGATCTACATTATTCAGAGACGCGTTGGGGGAATAACGCAACCCGTCACAAGCATTGACTGATTTGGAAAATGATGAGCCCATGCGTTGCTGAAAGACAAACTGGGTCTGAGCGAAAAGAATGTGTAACAGTAGGTGTATCCTACAATCACTCACATATGCGTAACATGTGTAGACGACATTGATTCTTGTTGTGTGGGCTTACTATGTTAACCATTCCTTTTTACGAGCAGAGAAGAAGTATTACATTGACCAACTTCAAATGTAAACTGCCATCTTGCCGGAAAAGAAAAAAATATACTTAAAACTTATTTGAAGTCATGTAAGAAATTACATGCAAGCCTGGTCCAAGCAAAAGGTTGAACAGTAATATGCTGTACATGAGCTAAAAGACTGTCAGGTTGCCCAAGTCTACACAGATATGATGAATAAAAATAGAAATTGCAGTGAAACTTCAGCCTGTTTCCGCAGCCATCTCAGTATCTCAATATAGCACGGTGTTAGATACGCGGTGCAGAAATAGTGCACAATTGCACATTGTGCATCTCGCGTAGAGATAGGTACAATAAAAGGATAATGGTGGTGAGACTACAGCTTTCTGGTATGCAGCCCAAGGTAACCAGATTGAAGCGGTGTTATATGCGCAGTGCGCATATATACATCGCTTGACTTCATTGAGAATAATAAACCTACACCATTCAGTGGGAATGAGGTAAATTCAGTTTATTTTTACCATCATTATCGGTTTTGTGAGGAGTTCCTTTCTTAAACAGAGTGCTAATTGTGGTGTTCCATTGCAGACGCCTCACTCAATCGCTGCGTAGTTCGAAGGCCGTATCCACGACAAGTATTACGATCGGTAAGGAGAAAATAGCTAGACTGCGTAGCCGGTCTTTATAAGACGTGTTGTGGAAACATTTGACAAGTTTTGTCGCAACCACTGGGCTTTGTCAAAGAGAAATATATTACCGCAAAGCGTGGCTGCCAAGCTCGTACCAGATTAATTCACGTGTGTACAGATATAAACATTTACCAGCGTCCGAAAGAGGAATTAATCAAACATTTCTATGGTAAAGTAGAGTAGTGTTGACTGCGGCTCGTTCGCACCTGATGTCGTGTTGAATAATAATAACCAGGCCATTTTCGTGACCAACGTACTGAATAACTGCAATAACTAAACGGTGCTGCGGATGAGCAGAACGGTGCGTTTGGTGGTGCTGAATTAAAGATGATGTCTCAGATAACCCCATTATAAATGGTCCGAGTCATTTTGAAATGAAGTTGAAGACTTTAATGGACGTCGGATTTAAACAGCGTTGGTAAATAAGAGGAACTGTCATTCTATGTTCTGACACTGATGGAAATAATGAACCAAGAACGGAGACAGGGAACTGCAGCTTTCCCTGTCATGACATACTTTCCTCGCCACTACACTTGACAACTTAAAAGATTAATCAAACACCCCAAGATGCTTACAGCAAGACCGCCGCTGAGCACAGTAAGATTCGCGATTGGCGAATCATATTTGGTTCGTTGATTCTCCAGTGGGAATATTTTGAGCTTCGTTCGACGCTCTTCAAAGCTTAAATATTTAATTCTACGATCCATTTTTGTAGCAAGATATTGCTTGCACGGATGTGCAATCGTGCAGCATTTATGTGCTGTGCGGCTAACATCGTGCTAAATTGATTTGCCAACGGTAGTGAGCTGCATGCTGAAACACGCTGCAGTCTCACTGCCATTTCTATTTCCCCCTCATATATGTCTAGGCCTGGGCAACCTGACAGTATCTTAGCCCACGTGCAGTCTCTGACGGTGCGGCACTTTGCCTGGATCAGGCTTGTGCTTTAATACATAGTGAGTATATAGTTAGAGGTCAGAATTCAAAGATCGATCAGATGTGGGCGTCTTCGATGGCCCTTCGATGTACAGAACAATCTACGAATTGCTTATTGGAAAGAGGCCGCAACCCTTATCATTCCCGAGTTTCAGATTTGGCATTCAATGATGCGGACTATATAACATCAAGTTCTTTGTCACCAGTGACAAGTCCAAAGAGATTCATCGTCATCAAGATGAAGTACAGGTCTGGAGCTAGACAAAGTGCCAAGTACTGTGAAACACGGAAGGCAGATAAGCAGGCGCGTAAAAATGAAATAACAACTTCGAAGCCGCCTTCGACTTCGTCGACCGAGATTCGGTGTGGAGTGTGATGCTGGCAGATTGTATGCCGGAAAAACTTCTGCGCATGATGCAAGCGTACTATTCATTCACGCAGAGCCGCGTACGCGCATATGGAATGGTGCCCTTGACGTTCCCCATCAGGACTGGTGTCCGGCAAGGGTGCCCTTTGTCCCCTGTGCTATTCAACTTCGCGATCAATTGGACAATGAAGCAGGCGCTTTCAGATTACGTGATACTGAGTCCGAGCGTCTCGATTGCCGATTTGGAGTATGCCGTCGACATCGTAATCTTGGGGGATGATCCTGGAACGTTTCAGACGACCATGGAACGCCTCAGCTCATTTGCTTCTATGCTGGGGATAGAATCAAGACGCGCAAAACGAAGTATTTTACCACCGCCGCTAGACCTCATCTGCCTCTCAAGATTGATGGCGAGAACTTGGAAATGGTGAACACTTTTCGTTACCTTGGTTCGACCGTGCTACCGTCAGGCCAAGCCAAGATGAGATACAAGCTGCGCGCACAATATTTTCGCGACTGCGTTTGGCTCTATTTAGCCGTAGAGAAATCAGCCGACAAAGCTGCGCGTTTACAGAGCGGCGATTCGCCCAGTTCCAACTCATGGATGCGAGACGTGGCCTGTGCGGGTGGAGGATATGCTAAAACTAGAGGTTTTCGACCACTGGTGTCTCCGGGCATCCTCAATGTTCGATGGGATGAGCGAGTATCGAATGACGAGGTTCGTCACCGATATTTTGATATCCCTCGTCTGAGTTCGATAATGCGACAACACCGATTGAGATGGTTTGGCCACATCCAGAGAAGCTCGGACGCTGAACTAACCAGGGTGACACTATCGCCGACACCCTGCGCAGAATAGCGTTGTCGTCGCGGATGTGCAATCCTGCAGTACTTCTGTGCTGTGCGGCTAACACCGTGTTAAATTGATTGGCCACGGGTAGTGAGCTGCATGCTGAAACACGCTGGAATCTCGCTACCATCTTTATTCTCTATTTCTCATATCTGTCTAGGCCTGGGCAACCTGACAGTAATATCGCCCATGTGTAGTCTCTGACTGTGCGGCACTTTGCCTGGATCAGGCTTGTGCTTTCATACCATAGGACAAGTGAAGTCTTGGCTCGCCACTGTGAGATCGGATGTGGAGCTGCTTGGTCTATGATCGGTTTACGAATGGCGCACGTGGGACCGGATATGGCTTAGAATCCGTGCGGATCTCGCTTATGACCGCCGAGCGTGAGTGGCTGCAATCCGTGACATCAACGAAGCCGACTCATCCTCCAGGAGGAGATAGTCGCACAAACGTAAGTAAGTAAGGTCTCAAACCAAATATTATTTGGTTTTACTGACCAACCCAGCCAAACACATATGAAACACTGAGATCGGCGCTACGGTGTGTTGCTTCATCCCAGTGCGTCAACTCATAAACTGGCCGAACGACATTACTTTCAGTGTAATATGATCGAGAAATTTGATCAGGTCCCATGTGAAGGAAGGCATACCTACGGTCATTCACCAGGAGCAACCACTCTTTGTCCCAAGCCAAAATTTGTTAAGGTATTTTATACAATGTGCACGGATGTGCAATCGTACAGTACCTTAATGCTGTACGGCTAATACCGTGCTAAAATGAATGGCCAAAGGTAGTGAGCTGCATGCTATAACGGGAAGATGTAGCTCGTTAGCCTGGGAGGGCATTTCATCTAATGGAAGGCAAACCCTGATTTTAAACCTCCGCTGCCTTGTGGGATACACGATCGCGGGAAAGGCTTCGGGAAAACCTTGAGGAGAAACATGGAACAGAGTCTGGTGCACACCACCTATTTCTGGCAACTCCCTGCTGCCTTGCAGGTCGCACTTGGTTTTGCAAATGCTAGAGAAACTGACTCGAACAAACGCCGAGTGGTGCTGGGGACGCTGCTTTGTACCCAAATTCCCAAGAATCTTCATTGAAGCCGTCTCATCCTCCAGGAGGAGATAGTCGCACACAAGTACAAGTATAACGCACTAAAGTCTCAATACCATTCCCAATTGTATTATCTTTCCTTTTGATCTAGGCCTGAGAAACCTGACAGCATCTTGGCTCCTTGGTTCCAAAGGTTGTCATAGCCGGGGGTGGCAGTGGGGATAAGCTCCCACTGTTTATAAAATGCTCCCATATGGCATGCGTCTCAAATAGCCTCTGACAACCAAGTCCAGCTTCTGGCCTGCACGAGTGGCTCTCCGAGCCCGGCGGAACTGCTTCTACCAACAGGAGAAGGGGCGAGGGCGAGTGACTGGCGCCTGAAAACCAGTTTGCTTCGGGCAGATGAGCTCGTTAGCCTGGGAAGGCATTTCATCTAGGGGAAGGAAAACCCTGATTTTAAACCTTCGCTGCCTTGCGGGATACCCAATCGCGGGAAAGGCTTCGGGAGAAAACCCTGAGGAAAAATCTGGAGCAGAGTCCCGTAGACGGTTAGTTGGTGCACACCACCTCTTTCTGTCAACTCCCTGCTGCCTTGCAGGTCGCACTTGGTTGTGCAAAGGCTAGAGAAGTTGACTCGAACAAACGCCGAGTGGTGCTGGGGACGCTGCTTTGTATCCAAATTCCCAAGACACTTCATGAATCACGAACTATTACAAACTATCGCTAATGCTACGGCGTTCCCGGTACGCGACGCGCCTCATGCTCTCCCAGCGGCTGGGGTGAAAAGTAAGCAAGCTGGGTCCCTTACTACCCGCTCCCCGTTGTTTATCTCATGTTGGAATGTCAGAACGCTTCTCGATCCCGGTAGCCAATGCATCACGATGCGCAGTCTCTGCGACTATGGCGTGAGTATAGGCTGTTTGTCGGAGGTAAGAATCCCGGGCACTGGCTGCATTCGTATCAAGATTCCAGGGAGAGACATCTCCTACTGGTTGTACCACAGTGGACCCACTGACAACTCCGGGCTACACGGCGTTGCGATTGCGCTTGATGCGAAGGCTCAAAATGCCCTAACATTATGGGAAGCCATTTCTCCACGAATTTTGGTTATGCGTTTCCGTGGAAAACCGGTCAACCTGAGTGTTTTGTCTGTTTACGCGCCTACCATGCCCACCGACGATGCATCCAAGGATGCATTTTATGAAGATTTACAAAAGGCCGTAGATAAAATCCCTAGGCGCGACATGCTGATCATTGCTGGTGACTGGAATGCCCGTACAGGCGAACCGGACGCTACTACACAGCGGATTATCGGCAAGTTCAGTCTCGGAACACGTTGCGAAAATGGTGAGCGCATGCTTAATTTCGCCAGCTTCAACCGTCTGACAGTGACGAACACGCGCTTTCAGCATCCTAGGAGACACTTGTTAACATGGTATTCTAACGACGGACGCACTGCACACCAGCTGGATCATATTTTGGTCCGCTCGCGCTGGAACTCATCTGTTGAGGACTGTAGGGCTTATCGTGGTGCGGAGACTGGCAACGCCAACGGTACAGATCACGTCCTGCTACGCGCAAGAATCAAAATTCACCTCAGCTCTCGTCCGAGGCCCCGTCCCACTAAACGAATTAATACAGCGGCTTTGAACGACAGTGAAAAGCGTCTCGCTCTATCCAATTCTCTCGTCTCCGAGCTAACTAACCTTGAGGTTTCGGACGAATCCAATGCTTCAGTCGACTCTCAATGGAATCATCTGAAATCAGCGCTACAACGAGCCTCAATAGCGGAGCTCGGGATGACTTCCCGTAAACGGAAAGACTGGCTATCCGAGGAAACCCTGAAGTTATCTGACAAAGCTCGCGAAGCGCGATTGTCGGGATCGTCGGCGCACCGCAGCCTCAGACGACAAGCCACGCGTTCTGCCAGGCACGATCGCAACACGTATTGGGAATGTTTAGCTAAAGAAATGGAGAATGCTTCGAGTAGCGGCTAATTTGGCTCACTCTTCCGCCTGATCCGTATTTCTTCGGGCCGACGAAATTCGACCGAACACCCACTTTGCGATTTGAGCAGCTCACCGCTTTGCGAACCGGACAAGAGAGTGGAACGCTGGGCTGTAGTGTAACGTTCTTTATACGATTCGAATTAAGTAGAGAAGAAAGACGGGTTTGAGTGGAGTAAGCAACGCTTTACTATTCTAAGAATGAGCGTACAATAGCTGAAATGCAAACAAGATGTGTTAGTCAACGGTATATAGAAAGTATACAACAAACAATCATGACATTCACCCGGGCTTTGAAATGGAAGACAATCTTTCGTGCTGGATGAGGTCAACACAGAAAAATCAAGCTTCCCGAGTTCTCAAATTGTAAGGACGGATGCGTTGTTGTTGTTCCAAAATTTGAGGGTAACACAGAGAGTCAATTTCGGTGGGGGTACACATAATGGGTCATCTAGATCAGGATTGGCATTTTGAACATCAGACTGTTCACGGTGTTCGGTTATTACTGGAGTATCAGACGTAGTAGGGGAAATCGGCGTTGAATTTCTGACTGTTGGTGCTAGGCGGCGTAGAGACACTGTTTCAGTCTTACCATCTTGATGAGCAATGTGTGCATAGAGTGGGTTGCAGGTCAATAGTTGTAATTCCTCCACCAACGGTTGGTATTTAGAAGATCGGTCGCATCGCTGTAAAAGTACAGGACCCGGTGTCGTCAGCCAAGAAGGTAAGGATATTCCTGCGGTAGAACGCCGAGCATATTGAAACATGCGTTCATGAGGGGTGCAATTGATCGACGTACATAGTAATGATCTTATGCAATGAAGTGCTTCAGGTAGGACTAGCTCCCAACGAGTTGGAGGTAAATTACGGGTTTGTAATGCTAGGCATATTGTCTTCCAAATGGTACCGTTGAGACGTTCAACCTGACCGTTTCCTTGTGGGTTATAGGCCGCAGTGTGGCTCATAGCGACGCCTTTCTCAAGCAGAAAACTATTGATTTCGGAAGACATAAAAGACGATCCCCGGTCTGAATGAATGTATGCTGGCATCCCAAAGAGGCAGAAAAGTTGTGTAAGGCATTCAATTACAGTGGCTGATGATAAATCGGCACAGGCAAAGGCAAATGGGAACCGCGAGAATTCATCGATTAATGTGAGCATGTAGCGGTTGCGTGAACAAGATGGTAACGGACCCTTAAAATCTATGCTCAAACGTTCAAATGGTTGCGTGGCTTTAATTAGCTTACCGGATGATTTGAAAAATCTTGGTTTCAGTTCTGCACAGACTTTGCAGTTGGATATAACACGTCTGACATCATCAATAGAATATGGAAGGTTTTTACATCGAATGAAAAGGAAAAAACGAGTGATCCCTGGGTGGAAAAGTGAGCTGTGCAACTTTTCGAGCTGATCTGAATTCGAAGTTGATGCACACACATTACGGGTCAAAGTGTCAGCGACATGGTTCTCCGTACCTGGACGATACATGATATCATATTTGTATTCCGATAGCTCTATTTTCCAACGTTGGATTTTGTCATTCTTAATTTTACTTTTCTGGCGGACGCTAAACATGAAGGAAACCGAACGTTGGTCGGTTATCAGTTTGAATGGTCTGCCTAGAAGATAATGTCGCCATTTTCGGATGGACTCCACGATAGCGTATGCTTCTTTTTCGACGGCAGAGTGATTTTTCTCGCTTGTATTGAGAGTTCTTGAGAAAAAGGCAACCGGACGATGGTTTTGACTCAGAGAAGCAGCAATTGCTATATCCGAAGCATCGGTTTCTACTACCAAAGGTTCATCATAGTCAATTGTAATTAGCATGGAGTTTTCAAGTTCAATCTTTAGGTTATCAAAGGTAGTCTTGACTTCTTCCGGCAAAGGGAATATCTTGTTCTTGACAAGTTTATTTATCTTGTCTGAGAATAAAGTTATCCAGTGTGAGTAATAAGCAAACATACCAATAACCCGCTGTAATTCTTTCGTAGTACGCGGGTAAGGTAGCCGGCGGATGGGTTCCATTCTTTCTGGATCTGGTCTTATGGTACCCTTCGAAACTTTATAACCTAGAAGACATATCTCAGTTGAGGAAGTGATGCACTTATTATTATTGAGTGTGATACCATATCTTTTTGTGGCATTTAGAAAACGTTCCAGGTTCAAATCGTGTTCTTCTTGAGTGCTACCGCACACCGTT
>JACCGJ010019064.1:0-12071 GCA_013407085.1 Atriophallophorus winterbourni | reverse complement strand
CAGTCACTCGCCCTCGCCTCTTCTCCTGTTGATAGAAGCAGTTCCGCCGGGCTCGGAGAGCCACTCGTGCAGGCCAGAAGCTGGACTTGGTTGTCAGAGGCTATTTTAGACGCATGCCATATAGGAGCATTTTATAAACAGTGGGACCTTATCCCCACTGCCACCCCCGGCTATGACAACCTTGGAGTGTTTAAATAATGTTGTTGTTTGTCAAGTTAAGTGGCGAGGAAAGCTTGTCATGATGCGCGACACTGATAACCGCAAGAAAGCTGTCAGGCTGATGTCTATCCACTCGTTCACAACACTTGCTTGAATTCATGTTTGATTTGAGGTGTAGGCACCTCATCCCAGTGCGTCTATATGTAATATCTTACAGTTTCAATAGCTTTGTGTGTCCCACCCTCCCCATATTTTTAGAATTTTCACCATCTATGGCAGTTAAGCACTCGGTATGTGCTTCCCATGGTGATGAAGATGACGATGGTACGACAAAAGCAACACGAAAGCGAAATAAACTAGCAATAAACATTCAGGCAAACACGAAACAAATATCGATCCGATTGGCATTTACGGATATAACAACTTACCCAAAACAAGCACAATTTGGGACTTTCTCAGGATTTTAAGGGCATCTGCACACGATTGTGGTGTACCATCTCCGAATAGATAAAGGTTCGGTGAATCGGTAGCCAGGAAATACTGCGTGAAAGTCTCCCAGGGGGATCCAGCTGCCACGTCGCTGATAAAAAGTTCAATATGATTAAATGTAAATTTATGTATGATGGCATGAAATCGCAAGCCTGATCCAGACAAACTGCCGCACAGTGGGAGACTGCACAGGGGCTAAGATACTGTCAGGTTGCCCAGGCCGAGACAGATATGAGGAGGGAATAGAAATGGTAGTGAGATTCCCCAAAGTTCAGGGGATGTGAGCAACACATTACTTTGGTCATCCATAAGCGCCTTGCGTAGTGACCCCCACGAATCAATTTGTGATTATGTTTGTTTGAAGATCCGTGGCTCGTATGTAACAGAGGGATTCAAGTATAATTTGTTTACTTACCTGGTCTGTTTTTAAATCCCGGAAAAATGGCGCCTCAAAACCAGTTTGCTCCGGGTAGATGGAGGCCGTCAGCCCTTGGGAGGGCAGTCCATCTAAGGGGGGACGGGAAAACCCTTATTCCAAACCTCCGCTGCCTTGCGGCATACCCGATTGCGGGAAAGGCTTCGGAAGTGAACCCTGAGGAAAAATCCTTGCTGCCTTGAAGGTTGCACCTGGTCGTGCAAAGGCTAGAGAGGCGTACTCGAACAATCGCCGAGGCACTTCAAGAGAGGCGCAAGAACCCTCAAAATGGTCACCGGCTCTCGTGAAGGAAAAAAACCGCTGCCTTGTGGGTAGACTTTTGAGTCAAAGGCTCCGGGTGGGGTCCCCTAAGCCAACCCCCTACTTCGGCCTTGGCAACCGGGTAGTATGTCGCCTTCAACAAAAACCATGGAACCTACATTTTTCTTTCATCATGTACCCTCTTCATGGTATACTTGTTGGCACATCGTCTGTAAAGACTTGTGTAATAATAATAATAATAATAATAATAATAATAATAATAATAATAATAATAATAATAGCAGAACTTGTGTACACTAAGCTTCATGGCAACAAGCGAGATGCTCTGAATAGCAATCTTTAGCGATCGATGATAAAACTGTGCATGAGTTAGAGATTGTGACTTGAACATAGGTCGAGTGGCACAGAAACTTTGTACCCTTCATACATGTATGCATGTATTTATGAAAGCCTGATCCAGGCAAAGTGCCGCACAATCCTAGACTGCACGTGGGCTCAGATAATGTCAGGATGCTCAAGCCTAGACAAATATGAGAGTAAAATAGAAATGGTGGTAAGAATCCAGCGTGTTTCAGCCTACACCTCACTACCGGTTGTAAATCAATTTAGCACGACCTTAACCACACAACACAGTAAACAAAAACCGGAAATAAGTAGCGCACAGCCTGGAGTGAGTTAATCAGACCGATTAAAATGCAAACGCCATGGTAAACAGTTCTCTACATGTGAAACATCTCTTACCGTAAAATCTGAACAGGAAAGCAACGAAAGTGAAGGTTTTTGGAAAATAATTGATTTCGAAGGGCAAGCATGTCAATAGGTCTGTGGAACAGCGACTGAAGCACGATTATCAATCGATCCTGGCTGGATGGGAAAAAGTTGGCACGCGCGTACTCTTCCAAAAACTTTCGATGTGGATTGTTGGCCAACTAAAGAAGATTGGTAAACGGAAGAGGTACGCTAGAGCAAGCACAAATGGAATGTAGTTATTTGACAAAAACGATGTATGGTATGAAATCACAAGCCTGATCCAGGCAACGTGCCGCGCATTGGTAGACTGCACGGTGTTGTGCTGTTTTTCTTTTTTATATCTGTCTAGGGCCCTGGGCACCCTGACAGTATTATATTATTATATTTGCACAATCTGATACAGATATAGTGCCGTTCAACATAAACAATGAGATGTACAAAGCGAGAAGGGGGGTACAAAGCGTTGTCATCGGCATCGTTGAACGTAGGCATGATACTAACCGGTTGCCTACACCGAAGTATGGGAGATTTCGTTTAGGGGGTCCCACCCCGAGCCTTTACCCACAAGGCAGTGGAGCGAGAGCGGTTCGCACCTATCGGTGGCCGGTGACCGACGAAGCGGTTCATACGCCCTTTTCTGGGAATTTCCAGTTCGGAGCCCGATAACCCCGTTGATAGGTTGGTGACTTCAGTTTTTGCCTTGCACCATACAATGTCCTTGGATAGGACAAGGGGCAGTGACTTTTGGAGCGGCGAGTCACATCCGCCGCGTCGTGGTGTCATCATTGGATTTTTGTGGCTTTTTATAGGGAGAACGCTGGCCAGGCGAAAACCCACCACACCCTCAGACACCACCGCCGAACCTTTCGCTGAGCTCGGGGAACCGAGCCCACCCAGCTGGCACCAACGTGGAGGTATTTCGGCAGCCAGCCCTATTTCACAAGCCAGCCGATTTCAGCAACCAAGCAAGCATTTTAGGTCCCACCGTACCCCATCTTTTCAGGATTTTTAACGTTTCGTGGCTTGGTGGCAGTTGAGCACTTGCTGCCGGTGTACTGCTGTTCATGATGGTGATGATGATGAGGCGTATAGATAAATGAATAATAAGACTGTTGGGACCGATTGGTAAGATTTTCAATATATCTGAATCAAGAGGGATACCATAGATTCATAGCTGTGAAGCCAACGAGTTTTGAAGACTCGCTGATTGAAAACACCGCAGCGGGTTCTTGGGTGTCGCTCAATGTGATCAGCGTCGCACAGTTTTGCATTCATGCGTTAGCTGAAGGTCCAATCTTAGACTACTGCTACTAATACTCGCCTGAATGTTAGAGACAAGTTACGAAACTAAAGCCTCCGGTACGTTACGTCGAATCAACCGCTGTGATTATTCTGTTTATTTAAACAAATGCGATCACAGCCTTTTCCGCAAACTAGGAAAGTTAGGTCATGTCCGAATCTCATGTACGATGTTTACGTTACAGCTTTTCAGATCAACCTCAGAACATTGTCCTCTCAACCGATCGTCGACCTCATCCAGGTAGTTCCAACGCCCAGGAGGTGGCCTCTGTTCGCACCGCCACGTCCAACTCTTCACGACCACAGGAGGTTAGCAATCAGGAATCTGTTCGGCGCTCAGTCGACACTCGACACGTTCGGAATGAACAGGCTCGACAAAATCGGCTTCGTGTCAAGGAATTCGATCGGGTAAGTGTGTGTGTACTTTACTTTACTTTTGTGTGACTATCTCCTCCTGGAGGATAAGTTGGCTTCAATGAAGGGTCTTGGGAATTTGGGTACAAAGCGGCGTCCCCAGCACCACTCGGCGTTTGTTCGAGTCAGCTTCTCTAGCCTTTGCACAACCAAGTGCGACCTGGAAGGCAGCAGGGAGTTGTCAGAAAGAGGTGGTCTACCAGACTCTGTTCCAGGTTTTCTCCCGAAGCCTTTCCCGCGATCGGGTATCCCACAAGGCAGCGGAGGTTTAAAATTAGGGTTTTCCTTCCCTTAGATTAAATGCCCTCTCAGGCTAACGAGCTCCATCTGCCCGAAGCTAACTGGTTTTCAGGCGCCAGTCACTCGCCTTCGCCGCTTCTGTTGGTAGAAGCAGTTCCACCGGGCTCCCATATGGGAACATTTTATAAGCATTGGGAGCTTATCCCCACTGCCACCCCGGCTATGACAACCTTTGGAACAAAGGAGGTTTTGTTTTGTTTGTATTTGTACCATAAGAGTTAGAGTGCACAGCTGTCCTTTCAATGTTCGAAACGAATCTGGTTACATTGAAAGCCGGCCACGGGCAAAAATGAATGGTCCAACTGTAAAAAGATCACTAAGCCAGCGTAACCAGTGAAGGTTTATCTGATTCCCGTTAGGGGACGTTGCTAGCCAAGATACATGAACCTTTGTAGATCCTACTCTCGCGTTTTTCAATAGTTCCTGGCGCAAAAAGTGACCGGGCAACATCGATCAACATAACGCGATAGCCATGGAGATGCGCACCAAAGTCCTATCTTCTTTGACGTAAACCCTAAGCTGACGAAATTGAAGCAATCTTAAACTTCGTAAGAGGCGTGAAGAAAATGTGCTACAAGCACAGGCTTGCGGGGTGTGAAGAATTTCAGGCGCCAGTCACTCGCCCTCGCCTCTTCTCCTGTTCGTAGAAGCAGTTCCGCCGGAGTAGGGGAGCCACTCGTGCAGGCCAGAAGCTGGACCTGTTTGTCAGAGGCTATTTGAGACGCGTGCCATATGGGAGCATTTTATAAACAGTGGGAGTTTATCCCCACTGCCACCCCCGGCTATCGCAACATGTGGAAATAAGTTTTGTTTTTAGTATTTGTACCGCTGAAGCGAGTCTAATCTTCTACAGGTCCAGTACCTTTTTACGTTCCGCCCCTCCCCATTATGGTTGTATGACAATTAAGCACTCGGTACCTGCTATCGATGTAACGCTGTCCACGTTGATGTCTGTTGGCATAACTCTTTCTGAAACATCTCTTTTTCCCCACAGCTCCGGCGTCAGCAGCTGTTGCGACGTTCACAAAATCGACGATCTGAACAATAACCGGTTCAATTCGATCTCTCCCCCTTGCTGATCCATTTCTTGTTTTTACCAGAATCCTATATTTGTGTTCCGTTCTCAGCTTAGTTTTTTCTTCTCTCATTTATGTACAACTCTCTGTCCCCGTCATCTCTTCATTTACACGTTTCATTTGCTTCCAATCTTGTGTGAAGTTCACTGTCTTCAACATAATTTCTCTTGATTATTGATTCATTGGTTGTTGCTATTTGATAGATGGTCAATTAAAGTGACGCACCTGATCTTGTTCCCGTTTGTTATCCTATGTAAGCCTGGGCAATTTGACAGTATCTTAGCCCACGTGCAGTCTGACTGTGAGGCAGTTTGCCTGGATCAGGCTTGTGCTTTCATACCATACCATGTTTGCATACCCTGCGACATCATCTTTATGCACTGATGTGCAATGGTTGAACACTTCTGCGCTATGCGGTTAACACCGTGCTAAATTGATTGGCCATCGGTAGTGAGCTGCATGCTGAAATACGCGCTGGAGTCTCACGACCATTTCTATTGTCTAGGCCTGGGCAACCTGACAGTATCTTTGCCCACGAGCAGTCTCTGACTGTGCGGCACTGTGCCTGGATCAGGCACATACATACATACCCTACAACAATCAATGCGGTACGGAATCACTCATGCGGTTCTCATAATGGAGAGATATTGGCGGGAAATCTTTGAAGGAACGCTAAAATATCATTCCTTAAACTAATCAAAACCGCCCGGTCATTGTAAGTTATATGATTCGCTTGGTACCTTTATTTGAAGTCGCTTAGCATGACCGCTCATGTTTGTGGTAATATCTCGATGCTTTTGGCGGGGATGTCGTTATATGTCGCGGCACTCCCCTGAGGATGAAGAAGCCAGATAATGTTACAGACGAAACGACCTCCCAGATGGGTTCGGTGTCACAATTTCATGTTGTGCTTGATCTATCAGTGGACTGCTGATCTCCATAGGATCCGTGGGATCTCCGATATGGTGGAGCTGCTCCCATTTTCATACACTCCTGCTTACGCAACTATAGAATCCACGACAGTTTAGGTCTAGGCCTTTCCAATCTTTTAGGATTCTTTCATGGTTGTATGGCGGTTAAACATTCGAGACATGCTGCCGATGTAATGTACGGATGTGCAATCGTGCCGTACTTTGTGCTGTGAGCCTAACTGTGCTAAATTGATTGGCCCGAGGTGGTGAGCTGCATGCTGAAACATGC
Organism: Atriophallophorus winterbourni; assembly: GCA_013407085.1. Taxonomy (NCBI): domain Eukaryota; kingdom Metazoa; phylum Platyhelminthes; class Trematoda; order Plagiorchiida; family Microphallidae; genus Atriophallophorus; species Atriophallophorus winterbourni. The sequence continues at coordinate 5,687 of JACCGJ010019064.1, read as the reverse complement.
TGGAGTCTCACTACCATTTCCTGTTCTTTTGTCTTGCTTATATCTTTCTAGGCCTGGGCAAACTGACAGTATCTTAGCCAACATGCAGTCTTTGACCGTGCGGCACTTTGCCTGGATTAGGCTTGTGCTTTCATACCATACCATATAATTCTGTCTCCGATGATGATTTTCATGTACGGTTCCAATAATGCGAACGCGATATTTATTATACTAATAGGACAAGGGTGGGATGGTGATTTCAAGTTTGCGAGGGCGTGTTGTTTTCATTAATATCCCCATTTAGGCTATGTTCAATGCGCGGTTACTTACTTTACTTTGTGCGACTACCTCCTCCTGGAGGATGAGTTGGCTTCAATGAATGGTCTTAGGAATTTGGGTACAAAGCGGCGTCCCCAGCACCACTCGACTTCTCTAGCCTTTGCACAACCAAGTGCGACATGCAAGGCAGCAGCGAGTAGCCAGACTCTGTTCCAGATTTTTCCTCAGGGTTTTCTCCCGAAGCCATTCTCGCGATCGGGTAACCCGCAAGGCAGCGGAGGTTGAAAACAAGGGTTTTCGTTCCCTTAGATGAAATGCCCTCCCAGACTAACGAGCTCCATCTGCCCGAAGCAAACTGGTTTTCAGGCGCCAGTCACTCGCCCCTTCTCCTGTTGGAAGAAGCAGTTCCGCCGGGCTCGGGGAGCCACTCGTGCAGGCCAGAAGCTGGACATTGTTGTCAGAGGCTACTATTGAGTTGCGCCCTCTTGAAACTATGTGTATCAAACAGATTGAATAGGCACATCAGCGGTGAAGCGGGCAGTCAGCATTAGATTCAAACTTGTTTGTAATGGAAAACGATAGCGTCCGCTTCGTTGTGCTCTTTCAGGCAACAATCGTCCGAAACCACAATTTATTATTTCAAATGAAACGGCTCTTTTTCAAGCTATTTGGATCATGAAATCGCACAATAAGTGCTTGTGAGCTGCGGTCGGTTTCCTGAAAATTATCACGTGATTTAGTTTATATATCACTTGCAAAACGGTAATGGGCGCTACGAGTTGGACGGATTTACGACGGACTGTTCACGTCAATCAGTGCTTACAAAAAACGTTACGCATTAAGGTACTTGTGAGCAGTTTGAATGGTATCCGTAGCTTTCTAACAAGCTAATTTGTTTTCAAATTCTGTCTGTGTGCCATAGTCAAAGCCTGATCCAGGTAAAGTGCTGCACGTAGGCTAAAATAGTGTCAAACTGCAAAGTCTGGTAGTTGTGGTGAGACTCCAGATTGTGTTTCTGCATGCAGCTCAGTGTTGGTGACAAATCCATTAAACACGCTGTTGACAGCATAGCACACAAACGCTGTGCGATTGCACATCCGTGCACGGATAACATTTGATAGCCAGTTCAGACTGCACGCTGCTTCAATTCTCGCTAGTGTTTTCATGTACTGGTAGTTCTATCCCTTAGAGACCGTCGCGCTGAGACTGGACCTAAACGTGGTGTAACGGTTTGTGTACCTCCATACTGGGTGGCGTCTTTTGGTGCCAGCAGAGCTACTCATACCAGGAAGGTCGATGGATAGAGGTCAGACAAACTCAGTCTCAACCCACTACCTTGTGGTTCAGGGTTTTTAAGCCAAAGGTAGGGCACCCTAAGCCGGCCTGGGCAAACGGTTATTATGACGCCCAAAAGCAATTATGAAAATACAAATAAAAAAGAGAGATCCCGTGCTCGCACGCTCTCTGTTCACAATGCTTTCAATGATCTCACACTGCATGCAAACTTTAATAACTGTTTTCCGTTTTGTGGTTCTTCGGGTGTTCCTGACATAAGTGCAGCTTGTTCAGCGAGGTTTCCAAATTTAACCACTTCGAATTATTCACGCAACCTGTTTGTAGTTGCTGCCTATGCATCGACGAATTGTAGCTCTGAACTTGCCAAGGATGAGTTCAATGGAAAGTTACAAGAACTCATTAGACTTGCATCGAGGAGTGACATCGTTGTCTTAGCCGGAGACATGAACGCACGTGTAGGCCGCCTATCTTTAAACGAGCATTTCGTGAGTGGACGGTTTGGTCTCGATTGTCATCCTAATGACGACGAAAGATTGCTTAGCTTGTGCTCGAGCACAGACTCTACATTAACAGCACTAACTCCCGCATTCGAAACGTCACTGCTCTACGTGGAAATCTCCATCGGCGGCCTTGTTCACGCAAATTGACCATATTGCTATGAGCTACACGTGGCGAGGGAGTGTGCAAGATTGTCGTTCCTACTGGGGCACCTGTCTAGAGTCCGATCATGCGTTAGTCTGTGCTAAGCTCTCGATGCGTTTTGGTGGGAAACGTAGAAACTTTGCAAGGCAGCTTAATGTTGCTAGGCTTAACGATCTCCCGGTTCTCCGAGGGTTTCAGGCCAATTTGAGTCTGCATCTGTCTACAGTTCCCCGAAATAGTATCGATGACCAATGGAGTGGGATTCAAACCTCCTTGGAAACAGCCGCGTTGGATAGTTGTGGGTTGACTTCCCGTGTAGCTCAGCACTGGGTTTCTGCGAATTCTCTCCAATTAATGGACCAACGTCGGTTGCTTTCTGCTGATAGCATACATGATGCGTCACGAAGGCGTATTAAACGTAAACTGGTTGCCAGTTTGAGAACCGACAGGGAAAGTTGGTGGAGTTCTAAGGCTACGGAAATGGAATCTGCGGCAGCTGTAGGCAATTTCAGAAAATTGTTCCAACTTATCAGAACAACTGGAAGCGGGCGACCAGGCATCAGTGAGTTGATACGTGAAGCAGATGGTTTGCCAGTTTTTAACATGCACAGACGCATGGAGCGATGGGCAGAACATTTTGAAGCACAGTTTAACTGGCCTTCTGCACCAACTGATTTCGAGAATACGGAACACTGTACCCCATGGTCGATTTCTCTTGAGGTTCCGACTCAATCAGAGATTTACAGTGTAGTCCGGAGCCTTAAGCGCCATCGGGCATCAGGTGCTGATGCTTTGCTTCCGTCATTGTTCAAAGATGGCGGTTTCGCTTTAGTTCGTGAACTTCAAGCGCTGTTCGCCAACATATGGGCTGAGGAACGCGTTCCGATGCCTTGGAGAGAATCATTCATTGCTCCGATTGTCAAAAAAGCGCGCAATGCCTGTGAAAATCATCATCATTTCAGTAGCTCCTAAAATACTGGCCTCCATCCAGCTTCAGCAGGAGGAGTGTCCCACAAGAGAGCGAGGCACGAATATCATCACCCTATTTAAGAATAAGGGTGATAGAAGCGACTGCAACAATAACAGAGGAACCTCCCTTCTGAATATTGTAGGCAAATTGTTTGCTAAAGTCTTACAGATCCGGCTACAAGTTTTGGCTGATAAACTTTACTCCGAATATCAATGTGGCTTACGCAGGGGAAGATCAACCGTTGAGACGTAGATCACACCGCCGGCGTGCAACTGACGCCCATCGACCGAGTTCTGCCTATTGCTGCAAGTTCAGAGTGCAAGAGATTGTTCCTCTCGAATCGGACTGTTTAGTCGTTTGAAAAGCTGTGGAACATGAAAAAATCATGCGATTGTTATGGACATCCATGGTCGACATCGACCGAAGGAGGCTAACAACATCCCGCTTCAACGGGAAGATCAGATCCGTGAGGAGCAAACTGGGTTTCGTGCCGGTCGAGGGTGCATAGATCGAATTTTCACACTACGTCAGTTACTGGAGTAACGCCACGCTTTTCGTAGACCAACTATAGTGGTATTCCTTAACATCCGAGCGGCATTCGATTCAATCGACCGCGAGAGTCTCTGGAACTGTCTGCTTATACATGGAGTGTCCGAGAATTATGTTTGGATCTTGAAAGCATTATAATGTCGGGGTTCGAGCTTAGGGACAATAGTCGTCCTCGTTCAATATCTGCAGCGGGGTGCGATCGACGATGTTCTGAAGAAAGCTTTAGCTGGTCTGGTGGGCGCGGGTATTGAAGCTCTGCCGGGTGAGAGAGCTACTGAACTAGAGTATGCGGATGACATTGCACTTCTGGGAGATGGTATGAAAGCACAAGCCTGATCCAGGCAAAATGCCGCACAGCCAGAGACGGCACGTGAGACTGCCTGTCAGGTTACCCAAGCCTAGACAGATATGAGGAAGAAAAAAGAACAGGAAGCATGTAATGGTAGTGAGCCTCCAGCCTGTTTAGCCTGCAGCACACCACCTCTGGTCAATAAATGTAGCACGGTGTTAGCCGCACAGCAAAGTACTGCACGATTGCACATCCGTGCAATGATGATGACCCTCGAACAAGCCCTGGACTGCCATGCACTTGAAGCTTCAAGGTATGACATGTGCTTTGTGGCTAACAAGTCTAAAACACTTACCCAGGACTGGAGCAGCTCTGTTCCAAACCTAACTGTGTGCGATGTCAATCTTGAATTGGTCGACAGCTTTGTTTACCTTGGCAGTTGTATCTCTGTTGGCGGTTGTGCCGAGGACGAAATCTCACAACGTGTTCGCAAAGCGGGTGTAGCGTTTGCTAACCTTCGCCACTTGTGGCGTCGACTTGATTTTTCACTCCATACTACTATTTTCGTTCTATTTCTTTTGTCATCTCTGTCTAGGCCTGGACAACCTGACAGTATCTCAGCCCACGTGCAGTCTCTGACTGTGCGGCACTTTGCCTGGATCAGGCTTTTGCTTTCACATCACACTTTATGGCTGCGAAACCTGGTCTATCCGAGCGGAAGATGTCCGTTGCCTGCGTAGGATTGCTCTCATTCGGTGGTGGCATCGCGTTACAAATATAGATGTCTGCAATCGGGTGTTGGGACCACTATTACACAAGTCTTTACAGACGATGTGTCAACAAGTATACCATGAAGAAAGTGGTGGTTGAAGTAGGTTCCATGGTTCTTGTTGAAGGCGACATACTACCCGGTTGCCAAGGCCGAAGTAGGGGGTTAGGTTAGGGGACCCCACCCGGAGCCTTTGACACAAAAGTCTTCCCGCAAGGCAGCGGGGATTTTTCCTCAGGGTTCACTCCCGAAGCCTTTCCCGCAATCGGGTATGCCGCAAGGCAGCGGAGGTTTGGAATCAGGGTTTTCCACCCCTAAAAGGTGGTTATGTTGGGACCAGGTGGCCACGGACTGAGGGAAACGGTGATGCTTGCTTGCGATGGTTGGGACATGTTTTAAGAATGCCTCATCACCGTTTCCCATACCGTGCCTTATTCACAGAGCCTGGGAGAAACGATCGGGTGGCCAGTCCATGACGTGGCGCGGTGGGATGAAGAAACTCACCGTAGCGCTAGGCTCAGTGGGGCGTATTTGTTTGCCTGGGTGGGATCCAATAGATCCACCTAATAGTTGGCTGGAAACATTACGAGATATGGCTGCAGTGTATTTTATTGTCATAATTTTTAACGAGGAATTATTAGCAGAAGAATACAAAAAAATCACAAAATTGCATGCCGTGAAACTACAAAAACAAGCGGCTTTTGCATATTTCGCTTGCTTGCTTTCCCTTTTTCACGCGCTTGCTTATCTGCTTTTCCTGCTTCATGGTGCTTGGCACTTTATCTGGCTCCAGACTTGTTCTTCCTGATGACGATCCTTTAGAGAGCAACAGCTCCCATTCCATTTACGATTCGATGCTTCGCAGGAGAATTATTTGAGTTTACGCTTGTTGATTTTTAGCCTTTGCACAACTA
>JACCGJ010019062.1:0-65524 GCA_013407085.1 Atriophallophorus winterbourni | reverse complement strand
GAATTTCTGCATTTCTGCGCTAAGGCGCGCATGGTTTTTCTGTTGTGGACATGGTAAAAAGTACATGCTATTACTTCACGAACTTTTTCAAGCAGTCGCCAAGTCTCACATTTTCCGTCTGCTCAAAACGGTCTTTGCCGCGTCGTCAGACTTGAAGACGGTTTTTAGTGGTCTCGAAGAGGCATTTCAATCTTCTGGTCTTCGACGTAGGCGGAATGTAGAAACTAATGTTGCGCCGAATTCTCCATGGTCGAATAACTGTGAAAAAGATATAAAAGCCACAGTGAACTCTTAGGATAGAACTTGAGGAAAGCAAAACGTCTTTAAAAACAGAAAAACTGTATGAATTCTTAAACAAGTTTAGTTTCACGTGTTAAGGAGGTACACAATCCATTGCACTGCGCTGAATGATTGTTTAGCGCAATAGTCAAACACCTTTCAAAATATTAAACAGCCCGCGAAAAACCGCGATTTCTTGCCTTTGTCATTATCGATACATGTTTCGTTGAGTTAAATAAATATAGCATTACCATTTTCCAGTAATTTCTGTTTTTTCTTTTATGCAAACCTAATAGGCATACCTTTCGTAGGATGTAAGGTTTAGTGTAATTACCGATTGTGCGATACTTTTAGTTCAGTTCAGTTCAGTTTGCACAGGACAGTATGTGGCTGACAAGCCAATCGAGCGTCCAGAATTTCTTTCGGTGGAATGCTGCGGAGAAGCGCCCACCACTGCCAAAGGGTCAATCCTTTTTCTCCGTGTGGAACCTCAGATGGTCGTAGGACTAGGAGAATGTATTTGGAGGAGCACCGCGCTATAATCGATGCACTGCCAAAAGGTAATTTTCTTTCTTCTCTGTTTGCAATCTCTGATGATCGCGGTGCCAGGCGCTGTAGTAGTAGGATAGTAGTAGGACAGCAACGCGCAATAATCGATGCTGGAAAGAAGACAAGGCAGTTTCTCCTCACCAGCACGGTGAGAGGTCAGCTGATGGAGAATCAAGAATAGGAAGATGCTCTAAAATTGCTACAGTGAATAGCGAGCAAAATGGAGGACAACATAAGCATGGTAATCATGGGATGTAATCAGAGAATAACTTACCCCAGTCACGGTCTAAACCCTGCTTGAAAGTTGAGACGGAACTACAGGAGATAAGTTCTTCAGGGAGCTTGTTCCAGAAGTTGACCACCCTGAAGCTGAAAAAGTTTTTCCTAGAATCTAGTCGACATCTTTCCTTGGCGAGCTTGAGTGCGTGTCCGCGAGTGCCCAGCTTCGGACTTGAGGTAATGATGTCATCTGGATTAACGCCGCTTAAGCCCCTCAAGATCTTAAAGGTTTCAATCAAATCACCTCTCAAACGACGACGCTTAAGAGAGAAAAGACCAAGAGCCCAAAGGCGATCAGCATAACTTTTCCCACGCTGACCCTCAATCATGCGTGTTGCTAGTCGCTGGACGCTTTCAAGTCGAATGATATCCTTCTGGTAGTGAGGATACCACGCCTGGACACAATATTCCAAATGCGGCCTGACTAACGCCTTGTAAAGTAGCAGGAACACGTCGGGACTTCTGCTGGAAAGCACCGACTTCAACCGAAAAAGCACATTGCGTGCACGTTGCGCTGCAACAGCGCATTGGTCATCCCATTTGAAGTCAGCTCTAACTAGAACACCCAAGTCCTTAACACGCTGTGTGGCATCAACGCTAATAGGAGTACCTGACACCTGGACTGTGATCTTGTCGACCAGAGCAGACAAGAGTTGTAACTTATTGAGGTTCAGTGGGAGGTCCCAAAGTATGGACCAGTCAATGACCCGCTCGAGGTCGTGCAACAGAGTATCGTCATACGTTGAACCAATGAACTTCACGTCATCCGCAAAAATGAAGCACGGGCACTCCAAAATAGGCGACAAGTCATCGATAAAAATTAGAAAGAGCAGCGGACCTAGCACAGACCCCTGAGGCACACCACTTATCACCTCCGTTTGGATCGACAACGTAGATTCTACTCGCACTCTAAAGGTCCCACCTGTCAGGAATGATTTTATCCAAGCAAGTAAACTACCCCGTATGCCTTTTGCGGCCAGCTTAGTTTCTAAAAATCTGTGGCTGACGGAATCGAAAGCCTTGCTAAAATCTAGGTAGAGCGCTTCGACCGGCTTCCCTTCATCCAACCTTTTCGTAGCAATATTGAGGAAACTCAAAAGGTAAGTCAAACAAGACCTCCCTTTCAGGAATCCATTTTGAGCTACACTACGTAGAGAATGCTGGCAGAGATGCTGGCAGATTTTGTCGCGTATAAGTCTTTCCAATACTTTCGAGACGATGCTGGTCAGGCTGACTGGTCTATAGTTACCAAGAATCGACCTGCAACCACCTTTGTGTATTGGTACTACTATGGCTTCTTTCCCCTCACGAGGAACCATTGCCGAGTGCAAACATGAATTGAAGAGCTCACATAGTGGTTCTGCAAGCACTGGGGCTAGATTTCTCAACATAATTGAGTAGATGTGATCCGGACCCTCAGCCTTGTTAGCACGAACATGAATAAGAGCTCCATACACCTCCGCCTCATTAAAGGACAAATCATCTAGTGCAGGGACACCAGATGGAAAGTTAAGCAACTCAGGCGGTGTGAGTAAAGAATTGTCCCTACGCTGAACGCTACTGAAAAACTTTGAGAAGGCTGCCGCCTCAGCTAGGTCACTAGTAGCTACTTGTCCATCCTCCAGTTTTAAGTCACCGATGTTTACCCTAGTTTTTCCTTCAGATTGCGCGTAACTGTAAAACCTTTTCGGGTTGGATTTAGCATCCCTGGCTAAGGATAACTCAAACTTCTGTTTGAGCACACGCTGCATTTTGACACAAGCGTTTCGGGCGGTTCTGTAACGGACCCACAAACCAGAGGTGAGCGATAGCCTATATTGCCTCCATAAGCGATCACGTTTACGAATAGAACGACGAACGCTGGGAGACCACCAGGGTGGCCGCTGGTGCTTATTCACTCATTGCAGTGGAGCATGCAGGTCTTGTAGCCCGTTAAAAATCTGCAAATTCTGTCCCAGTTTTCAGTTACACTAGAATCACTCGAGAACAGAAGGTAAGATTTTGATGACTGTAAAAGTAGGCCCCAGTCAACACGCCTAAAATTACGTCTAGGGCGCGCAAGAGGTTTGTGAAAACGCAACAGCGCTTCGAAGCTTAACATTACGTGGTCGCTTTTGCCAAGAGGGGGTAGGAACTTGACATTCTTGACAGCTTCTAGCTGAGACGACAGCATCAAGTCAAGAGTGGATGGAGTGCATCCATCGCGGAACCTAGTGGGTTTGTTCACGTGCTGATGTAATCCATGATAGTGGATTGCGCGTTTGGTTGTTTCCCACACTTAGCAACTACGGCACCATATTTGTCTGAGATCGTGCATGTATATATATATATATATATATATATATATATATATATATATCCCCTATAGGCGACAAATGGTTGCTACGTGTGAGCCACATCATATTCTGTTAACTCACACAGTACAGCCATTGACATGATCGCTATTCAGTTCAGTTCAGTTGTCAAAGGACTGTCAATGGCTGATAAGCCGATCGAGCGTCCAGAATTACTGTCGGTGGGAAGCTTCAAATGAGAGCCCACTACTGCCAATGTTGGTTAATTATTCTTTGGTATCCGCAACACGTTGAACGTAGTTGTGGTTACATCAGAAAACGAAAACTGGACTCGAACCAATTGATAAAAGATACCCTATCCATGCTTGTTATTTGGATATTTCCAAAGCTTTTGACCGTGTTAACCAAACCATAATCGTACAAAAATTATGGCAGCTTGAGGTGGGGCGGCATATTATTGGCCCGGATACAGGATTATTGAATGGTAGAGTTATCAGGGTTAGAGTTAATGGGCAGTATCCAGCACAGTAGACGTTATAATTGCCGTACCTCAATGCTCAGTCTTGGAACCATGCTCTTCCTGGTGTATGCGAATGATATACCTGAAACATTAGGCAGCAAAATCATTCTATTTGCGAATGACATCAAAGTCTTAACTAGCGTACGCACCATAAAATATTGTCAAATTCTACAAAAAGATCTCGAAGCACTTCAAACTTTGTCATTACGAAACTGCATACAATTCAACATCCAAAAGGTGAAATCATAAATGTCAGTAAGACCTTCAAATTCACTTATTCTTTGGGATCTCAGCAACTTTCATCGGTTAACGTAGAGAAAGACCTGGGTGTGTGGATTAGCAGTAACTAGAAGTCTTCAACAGCAGTGTTCTGTGGTATACAAAAATTCCTGCCAATACTTTGCCATTCTCAGAAGGACCTTCGGTAGTTTCAAAAAGCAAATACACCCACGGATAAATAACGCTTATATCCAGCCAACAATTAAGCACGCTGTTCAAGCATGGTCCACGTGGTTACAAAATGACATGACCTTGCTTAAACACGCATACCATCGCGCTATAAAACTGGTGATCAGACTATATAACGGGCTATCCGGGGAGAGGTTTGCAACTCTGAACCTGTTTGACTTTTCATACCGTATGGCAGAGGTGACTTGATCCTGCGGTTCAACATTCTGCATACAGTAGATCACCCGCTTGAACACCTCTACATCGGCAAGATGCACGTGGTAGCAGATCTCATGGCAACGAGTTAATTATTCCAAACTCTAGATCAAATTTTCAAAGGTTGTTCTTTGCTCTCCTAGTTTCTTTTATATGGAACTTTCTGTCCTCACATATCATTTTTGCATTAAGCCTGAACTTGTTTACGGCAGAACTTGACAAATATATATATTGATGAAATCCAACCTCACACCTGAATACACATGCTGACTTAACATATTGATAAAATATTTTTGTTGTTTTTATGCATTACCTATAATTTTAATCTATGGTTACTGTGAAGTATCTGCTTTTCGGACCATTAGATTGTTTGAATTACTTTGAATGACGAATGGATGGAGAAAGCGTTTTGCATTGCCAATCTTTCCTACATTGTCAGCTTTGGTTTTAAATGAGTCGGAAACTATAACTTCAAGGTCTTTCTCATCAGCTACTGGTCAAATGGAAGTGCTTTCGATGTAATGTGATCGATGCGGTGGACCGAATTACAAGTGTTGTAAGACACGTGTTTGTTCGTTTGTCTGGAGCAACCTCTTCCTAGATCACGCCACAATTTTGTTGCTCTTTTCCTGCAGGCTCTCGCATTGCTCCATCATAAATGCCGAAGCCAATAATAAAGAATCGTCCACAAGTAAAACGTACTTCGATTGGATCACGGTTGGCAAATCATTAGCAAACGCATTGAACAGAAAAAGATCCAGAACGAACCCGATTAGGACGCCGGATATCGCATTTGACGGATTGACGCTTGACATGCGGTTGGATTATTTTGAGCTCCGATACTTTTGGATATACCTTTCATACTTTTTATCCGATCAGTAAAGTGTTTCGAAATCTATGATTAAGTTTGCTACGACCGAGAAAAAATATAGTTCTCAATGCCATCAAGACAAAATGTACATCTCCCCAGATCGAGAATCAAGAATCAAGATTTTATGGTAAAAAAGCGATTGATTTATATCTACAATTGGATAACAGCTATAAAAATACAGAGGATGCAATCAAACTTCTCTTGCGGTATTTGGCTTGCTTGTGTTCAGATTATGCCAATAAACGGTGCCAATACTTTTGTGTTCTTAGATATAAACTACAGTTTATATGTGAAATCACGAAACAATGGGGCGTTCACAATATCCTGAGATAGTGAATTTCAAAAAAGCAAATACAACGGTGACTTGATTGTGGTATAACGAGGCAACTTAAATGACTTCGTGTAATCTTAGGGGAACTAAGTTTTATCAAATCGTGGAGGGGAAGATTTTCCATCCGCATTATTATATACGCTAGGATCATGTAGCTCCTTACTCTCATTTGTGTGAAGTCGGTCAATCTTAGCATGGCCATTCTCTCGTGGTATGGGATGTGCTGCATCCAATCAACTTGCTTTGTTTCTCGGTGGTAAATTTCACTCAGCAATTCAAGTGATTACGCAGCCACGATGTCGAAATTTCGATCATGTTCTCTATCTTCCAATGGATGTAAGTATTTAAAATTCGCAAAGCGTTTCAGGAGATCACCGCTCATATACTCTCCTCAGCATTCTCAGGATACCGCTTGCCTGGATATCGTCTGCAATGAAGTGAGCGGTCGAGAGCAAGTTCTTTCCAATTCGTAGTTTCAATGCCAAGATGTTTCATTTCTGTTTTTCAAAAGATGTTGTACCGCAAACACGGTATTCGAAGACACTGGAATACAAGGAAAGATATTCCATTCACCAGAATGCTGAGAGGTCATCAACATAAAATATTCCTTCAGTTAAAAAGAATAGCAATGTACATTAAAGAAGCATAATGTTTGGCAGAATTTACATTTAGTTTTTTTTGAGTATTTTTTGATAAATATGTATGGTAAATTTTATCATTTGCACCGTAGGATGAAAATGTGACATTTATAGTCCTCATAGAAAATAAGAGACTGTTATATACATGAAAGTGTATAGTGAATATCATCGAATGCAATGTTGTGATTAATTAACGTAAAAGCATGGCTAGGGTCTGGCAACATGACACTTTTAGCTAAAATCAATCAGTGGATAATACCGGAACCCATGACATACTAATATTAGAAAACTTTAAGTAAACTTAGAATCCCGGGATACCACGAGAGTATAAGTTATCTAATGAAGAATTTATTTTAAGAATTTCTCTCAGTGAATTAACATTAAGAGATCCTACAAGCGATTTGAATTTTCCTGTAGATGTGCCCATGCGAAATTAGTGTGGAAGAGAATTACAAATATGTGCATAACTAATTAAAAAGATTTCGATTTGATATGCATCTGTAGTTACCTTAACAATGTGTTGTGATGTGTATTTTAGTCATTGAAATCAAGTTGTTTCACTGAGTGCTTCTCTGTGTATCCAAAGTCGACTTTACGGATGACCTTCGTCTCGCGGCTGTGTCTCAATCCACTGCAGACATAATCAAGCATGAACATCACATGGTAACTCCGCCTCAATGTAGCTTTGTAGACGATTGATTCCAGAGCCGTTGTGTTCGAAGTCAAAACACGCTGTATAATAGATGGTGGTTCTGTTCCATTCATTCGTGTATGGTTAAAGGCGTGATTGTACACTGGAACTGGGTCGAATTCTTCGCGAAGTTTGTGCTCAAGTGAGATTCGTTTTATGCTGGCCGCTTGAATGGAGCAACGAAAGTTTGAAGTCTCCGATGATTAGCATTTGAGCGTTCGGTCAAGTGTTCCTGAAAGTGGAGTTTCTTTGATAATGAAAGAATTTACAAACGGATCTATGGAGGAAAAACGTCACGGTATAGAGCTCGTGATTTTAAACCTTCAAGGTATCATTGTTCTGCAGTCTGCCTAACGCAACTCCTTGGGTTTTTGCTCAAACCTTGAGCAAACTTATGCAATTCTTCAATGCGAGGCACCGTATCCGGGTTTTATGTGAAACGACCACTTGTTATTGCATGGACCAAAATTGGCCCTCTGCATCAGATCATATTCTAGCTCAAATTATTCGCAGATATTTTTTGTTAGATGTGATATACGAGATACACTCATCATTGGTGATGTTGCTCAGTTATTCAAGATAGTCCCTAAAACAACAAAATCAAGTCTCAAGCTCAGTACGCTCAATGCCAAAATTATTTCACGTCTTGTCTAATCTTAGGCGTAATTTATCCCTATAGCATGTGGTCATATGATCCCACAAGCAGGATAGCAGGTTTTGGTAAATCTTTGTGACCATCTCATTGTGCAGGGTCAAAAGTTCTCCTAGAATTTGATTTCCACCACCCGCGGATTACTAGGCCTAACCAGTGCTGTTCATTAGAAAAGTTGTATAAGGACTTCTTCCAATGTCGTTTATTGCATGCCATCAATGTTCATGCGAATCAGTGCATAAATTTCGGTTAAAACTGTTTATTTATGATTGTAGTTCTCGTAGTGTCTTTAACGAGAGGAATATTTTAACCTCTAAAACACCATATTCTCATAGAAATAGTTTTTCACGTTATGATCAACTTTATAATGATGATAATAATAATAATAATAATAATAATAATAATATATCTTTGGATATCCAAGGCATGCAATACATGATCAGTTTATCAAAATTTGAACAGCATCAGAAAATAGTACAGTGCATGTGACAGAATTGAGCGGGATTTTTAAACATTTTTTTCCGTTCAATAAGAGAAATTAATATACAGTAGGTAAGAAAAAAATTATAAATGTCTAATAGAAATAGAATTTCATTTAAATTATGTCAAGATTTACGAATGGCAAGGATGCAAGAAGCAAATGGAGAACAGAAATGGAAGGTAATTATGGAAAAAGTGGTGCGAATTGTAATGAAGTTGTCATAAAAAAATTGATAAATAAATTATATATGAATGAATTCATGTTTTTACGAAAAGTTTGAATAAGAAGATTGAAAAGGGAACATAAATCCACAAGAATAAGAAAATCTAAGAAATTGTGGGGGATGAGAGAGGGTGTTGCTAATAGCAGGGAGTAGGCAGTAGGGTGCTGTGCTCCAATACTCTTGAAGAATTGTCGACGAATCGAACCAAAATTTGTTCACCAGCCGGATTTTCGTTATCTGCAGGAGAATGAATCGCATACGGAACAAATCTCGGGCGGATAGATTTCGAGCCAATTACAGTGATGGTTCGTTATTCGAAGACACTGGAATATAATGAAAGATTTTCTCTCCACCAGCACGGTGAGAGGTCATCAAAGTAAAATATTACATCATTTAAGAAATAAGAATGTACATTTAAAAGAAACATAATGTTTTTTTAGTTTTTTTACGTTTTTTACGTTTTTTTTATTTTTTGGTAGATTTTTAATATTTTGCACGTTAAGATAAAAATGAGACATTTCTAGGCCTCATGAGAAATAAAAGACAGTTATATACATAATGGTGTATAGAAAATGTTATCGAAGGCAATGTTAAGATTAATTTGTGTAAAAGCATTTCTAGGGTCCGGTAACCTGACACTTGAATGGCCAGTTATCCAGAGAATACTATTTGACCTCATGATATACTAATATATGCAGATATATAAGCAGAAAACGGTTAAGGATATGGTTATATGGTGAAAATGATTATAAAACGCACGGTTACGATGAAGATGTGTAACAAGATATCTAAAGGTCCTGTAACCTGACACTTGAATTGCCAGTTATCCAGAGAATACCATAGGACATCATGATATACTAATATGTGGAGAAAGATGTGAAATTAGAAACCTGGGATCCCATGAGAGTATAGAATATCTAGAGAAGAGTTTATCTCAAGGATTTGGGATAGTGAGTGAACGGTAAGAGTTTATACAAGCGTTTTAAATTTTCCTGTAGATGTGCATATACGGAAATGAAGAGGAAGAGAATTCCAAAGTTGTGCATATCTAATTAAGAAGAAGTTACATCTAACTTAAGCGCGAGAGAAAGGGATATTCAATAGCCTTGTTCGATTACGCAGATCATATTGAATATAATCGCGAAAGCGCATGCCAGACTGAAGCTTAACTCGCTGTTGAGTAATGATTCGGAAGAAAAGAAGCAGATTCAGACGAATTCTGCGTAGCCATAGTGGTTCGACACTCAGCAAATTACACCTTTCATGATAAGGCAGAGGGTTAGAATAACCCAAAGTTATTTTGGTGAAATTACGTTGAAGTCTCTCTAAGAGAAAAGAATCACGCCTCCCCATGTGGGAATATATGATATTACAATAATCAAGAATTGGCAGGACCTTCATTTTATATAGTGCAATTTTACTTTCACGTAAGAGGAATTTATGGTTAATTAAACCAAAGTTTTGTCGTGCTCTCGTGAGGAGATGTCTTGCTTGCTCATTAAAGTCCAGAGAAGAGGAATACCTAAATCCGAGATACCTAACTTCTGCAGAAGGAGTTATGGTTGAGCCATTCAATGTAAGTATGTCACAGGGGATTAAGCAGCGTAATCCCATATAGTGTGTCTTAGGAGCCGAAAATTCTAATCCCCATTGTGCGCCCCAGTTTGATAGAGATGCAAGATCAGTGTTAAGGGATATCAGAGTTTGTGACATTTCATTAGGTGGAAATGATAGGACGACTTTTATGTCATCAGCGAAGATAGAGAATTTAGAGTGGTTCACAACACTGTGCAGATCATTAACATAAATGAGAAAAAGAAGGGGGCCTAGAACGCTGCCCCGAATTACGCCACTTAAAATCGGCTGATTAGGTAAAGTAACACCGTTAAAACTAAATGAAAAGGTGCGATCAGACAGAAAAAACGAAACCAGCTCAATAAAGGCCCATGAATACCTAAATATGATAACTTCAAAAGGAGTAGCGTATGTGGAACCCGATCGAAAGCCTTGCTTATGTCTAGGAATACAATAATCTCTGATAATCCTTGGTCTAGTGAACTGGTTATGTGATCTGAATATTCTAACTGGCAGGTTGCACAAGATTTTGGTTTAGGAAACCATGTTGGACTGGGGAGAACGCATCTGGGCCAAGGTAGTCCAACAAAGATTCCTTAATCAACTTTTCAAATAACCTAGAGAGAAAAGGAGTGTGATTAATAGGGAGATAAATCGTAACGAGATTCGAATTACCAGATTTTAAACGAGAGATAATAACCGAGTGTTTCCAATGAGTTGGAAAGATTCCGGATTTGAGAGAAATATTAAAAAGATTTAATAAGAGTAAGGTAAAATCTTCACTGCTGTTGTGTAAGATGGCTGATATAAAACCTACACCATCGGGCTTGTAAGAAATTTTACTTCGACGGGAAATATCTTTTATTTCTTTAAAAGTCAAAGTAAAGGAGTCAATAGTATTTAAGGGAACGTTATTGTTTGCCGGTGGATGGTAAATGTTATTATTAAATGAGCTGCTGAAGAATGAAGAGAAAGCCTGACTTATTGTGGGCGGGTCAGTAGTGACTACATCCTTATTGTCTTTTTGATAAATAATTGAAGAAATGTCACGTTTTAATGAGATACATCTATTCTTCGTAAGACAATTCAAAGACTTAGTCTTTGAGTTACTGCTTAAAGCCTTTCTTTCTTGACGCTCTAGGAGGCGAATTTTAATACCTGGGAGAGAGTTACATAGCTCATGTCGGCGTATAACAGAGAAGAAGTCAAACTTATGATTCGCAGAAGTAGAGAGACGAGCAATCTTTTTTTCGAGAAGGGTTATGGGGTTATGTTTACTTCTTTTAATATGAGAGGTAGACGAACTCCGAAGGCATGCTAAGAGGTTATCATGGAAAATCGAAGAAATACGATTAAAGTCTGAAGAAAGAAAAAATTCAGTCCAGTCGTTGTCTCTGAGAAGATTCGAAACTTAGTCCAGTTGATATAAATTTTCTCATCATTGTGAATATATGCCGGCTTCCGAAAAAGGCGCAGAACGCAAGTGACCATATTGTGGTCGCAACCGGGCAGTGGAGCTAAAATTTCAACGTTGCTGGGATCAGTACCTAGAGTGAAGATCAAGTCTAAAATGCTGGACAGTCTTGTAGGCTTACTCACAGATTGTGTGAAACCTAAAAGATTAATCGTTTTAGCGAATGCTGAAAATCTATTCGAAATGTGGGGGTATTTCCATCTGATGCATGGCACGTTGAAATCCCCAGCAATAATTTTATTGCTGAGAGGGGCAATGGATGCCTCAGTAAACACATTTATAAGCTTATCAATAGTGCGTGTGGAAGGAGATGGTGGATTATAGATGCAACCTATGAGAGCATCAACAGAGGGTATGGTGATCCAAATTGAGTCATCTAGATCTTCTAACATATGAGAACTGCATATTTCTGCCGGAAAATCTGTATTAACATAAATGAGAATACCACTACCACGGGTGTGGGTGCGGTCCTTACGAAACATGAAAAAGTTGGCTAGTTCAAGTGAAACGTTGGGAATGTCATGAGATGTCCACGTCTCTGTGATGAGAACTATCTCGTACGGGTTCGAGATCAAGAAATGTTGAAGGGTAGGAATCTTAGAGATAATCGACCGTGCATTAAATAATAGAAGATTAATTTTAGGATAATTTCGAGAAGTACTCATTTATTTTAGGCCTGCCAAACTTCGTCTCGATCATAAACCCGTTGACATGGGCGTTGACTCAGATAAAGCGAAAAAGACCTTGTCTCACAATACAGATAATGATATAGCAACGAACTGGCATCTAATACATCAGCGTCTATCTTACTTGAAAAATATTTTTTCTGTTGGTGCATTTCAAGCAACACAACAAGCCACCGTGTTGGACACATGCAATTCGACGGCCATGCCGCGAAATTTAATTAACTGATTTACCAAACATTTTTTCCAAATTTTACCGATGAAAAATGACACTCGTATTATTGTCAACATTTAAAGTAATATATGACACTCTAGAATGGCGTTCTGTTCAAGCAAGATGAATGACAATGGGCGGAACAACGATTTTTAATAATATTGGTCACAATGTGTTAAATAGAAGATGAACAAAAGCACAAAAGCCTTTCAAATTACAAACGATTTAGTAATAAACTATTACAACAAAGTGAAGTTTTACGAAAATACAAACTGGAAAAATTATAAAATTTTTCATCACATTTTTAAACAAATATGCAAAGGTGAAGATAAATTTCAAAACATTCCTATTTCATACACCGCCGACAAATTCTTTGCGCTATTTGAAATGTTATTAAATTAGCCATTTAGTCCGAACCCCATTTACTTCAAACAAAAATGACACTAAGAGAAACCAGATGACTTTATTTTGTGGCGAGTCACACATTAACATCACTGCACACATGTGGCTTTTTGTTAGGAAGTAGTTATAATGCTACTCGAAGAAGAACACCAGCTTCTCTCTTCGATGCTTTGCAGCAAACAAACCTTGCGCATATCTCTTTCAACTGAACCCTCATCTGTCCGAACAGTTAATATCCACACTAACCCATCGTCACTTGCAAGCGTTGCCTTAATCACTCGCAACGACCATGACTTTCTTGTAACTTCGTTGACTATAATCAGGACAAGGTTACCCACAGGTAAGTCTTCCTTTCCGCATAACCATCTTTGGATTGTCATTTATCGTGTTTGAGTAGGAAAAACCCTTCGCCGTTTCACAAACGTTTTAGAACATGCAAAACGTTGTAAAATGTCAAAGCAAAATATGAAAGCACACAATGGCTTCCAAATTCCAAGTTCCATTTATTCTTGTCCTTCCCATTCGTCAATCTTGACAATATTTTAAACGAAATTCATTGTTATCTGACATTAAGAATGTTTTCTTACAAACTGTAATTTCTATTCTATCACAGAAGTAAAAAATGTTTAACAATTGCGCTCGCTTCCGTCATTTGAACTATCCTATTTTCCATTGTTGTACAAATTTTGATAACCTGATGATGTATTGCATGCCTTGGTTGACCAAGAATATATTATTATTATTGTAAATGATATATTCACATTTAAGTTAGGTTAATTATTTGGCCTGTCTGGACTCCCTATTTTGTGCACCCAACAACTTGTACACATTCATTTTGGTGTTTTTTTTAAATATTTTACCGGAAATTGTCTTCATCTTTTTACACCCTTCTTATTTTTGTTTTAATCTTTCCCACCATTTGTTGGCTCGCATTTTACTTGATTTCACCTGCGCCATATTTTCTGCTTATGGACGCTCGTAATTGCTATTGAAACTAATCCCGGATTTTCAGTGTTGAGGTAATATTTTGCATTTGTATATAGTTTTTCAGTACCGCTATTTATAGAAAATTGTTCATTACGAATAAATTGGTTTTGCAACGTTCGGACAATTCTTGCGCGTAACTCTAGCCGGGTTGGAAACAATTATAGATTGCAATTTCGAGCTATTTGGATATCGTCATTTACAGTACTCAACAATTTCTGGGTAATCGTAGGACGATAAAATTATGGAAACAATTATGTCGAAGAATTTGAACGGAGCGGAAAACTTCAAGCAAATTGAAAATTCATCCGCAGCCAACATGAAAGAAAACATTTCCTTCACCTTTCCGATCCCACCCGCATCCCCAACTAACGTGAGTCAACCACACAAAGTTTCTAGTGAATTTGATTCTCATGTTCCCTCTTTTTGTTTTCCTACTATGCATTCCCCATGTTTATCAACTATGGTTTCCAGACAGGCCAAGGGAATTAGAGAGGATGCTCTGAGGGACCATAATGAACTATGGGAAGAAGAGTTGAGTATAGCGGAGGAAGAGTTGAGAATTAAAAAAGAAAGACTAGCTTGGGAGAAATCAAAGGATTTATATACATGATCAGGTATACAGTCGGGCGATCTAATCGCATTAGAATTTTCGCTGCAGCAGATGCGCAGTTTTAGCATCAGTGTTTCACAGCTTAACCATGTCGCGGATTTGAATTGCTCAACTTATCTGCTTAAAATTGTTAAGCGATTACCCGAGCCACAACAGGTAAAATAGGCTGAAGTGGCGGAGTCCCTCATGGCCCTGAACAAAGAGCCATCCTTTGAAGACTTGATGGTTCTGATAGAGAGACGAGTTAAGTTAGCTATTACAGAATATGGCGCACTGGCTTTTGAAACCAGGATATCTTCCACTAGTCGTGTTGACATTCCTAGAGTCGATATAACTAGGTGGCCTCACCTTAATGATGTTTCACTGCATTCTCTCACATCGACTCGTGTGGGCATCCTCATAGGTTGTGACGTCCCGGATGCGCATTGCAGCTCGGAACATAGAGTTGGTAATGATCGGAAACCATTTGCTACTAAGACACCTTTGGGTTGTGTTTTAAGAGGACCAACGGGTCCAAAAGACATGTCACGTCCTTGCGTCAACGTAATATTGCGAGAACAGTCGAGCACTGAGACAATGCTGACCCCGTTTTGCGACTCAGAATTTTCAGACTCTGAGGCGTCCCACCCTTCACCTGATGATATCAAGGCCCATAACAAAGTAAAGTCCTCACTTCATGTTCCATCGGAGCACAATCTTGCAGGTGTTGCGTAGAGGAATAGAGTCTAGACCGGATAAAAAACTTAAGTTTTGGCTGGATGGACCCGAGTTCCTGTCAACGGATAAAGGAAGTTGGCCTAATGAGCCCCTTCCTGTAATTGATAATAGTACAATGTAATTCAAGAAAGTCGGCGCCGTAAGCAGTAACTTGGCAAATCTGCAATGGTTCCGTAACATGGTAGTACGCAGCCGCGGGTGGATAAATTTGTTGAGAAAAATTTCTTGGCTAAGCAGGTTAAAAATATGCCTACTTGTTCAGATGCGCTGCAGAATGGACCTCGCTTTGGACATCAGTAGTATTAAGCCCTATGAACTTAAGCGTGCCATTGCAGACATTATACGTATGTTGAATCTGAAACACTTCCCAGAGGTAGCCGAGCACAATAAAATCCCAAAACATTTACTCGCTCCCAAGCCAGTTGTAGTAGAGGAAGTTTTCTGCCTAGAGGGCAGAGTATCTAAAATGATGGAGAAATTGTTAACCATTTTACCAAATGAGGACGCAGTCACCAACTTAATAATACAGCATCACCACTTAATATGTGGACATTCTGGCGCTTCGCACGTGCTGTCTAGTATTCGTCGGGAGTACTGGATCATAAAAGGAATGGCGGTAGTAAGACGCGTGTTGCGTTCGTGTATGGAGTACAGACGCCTGTATGCCCTTCCTTGCCATCAGGTCATGGCGCCTGTCCCGACATTTAGAACCGACAGGGGTTTAGACTACTCATATCTGTCTAGGCCTGGGCAACTTGACAGTAAACTAGCCCGCGTGCAGTCACTGTCTGTATGGAACTTTGCCTGGATAAGGCTTGTGGTTTCATACATACACGCCTTGAGTCACACTGGTTTTGATAAGTTCGGTCCCTTCCGTGTTAGGAAACGTTGGAAGCATAAGTATCCTCCAAGGATGCAAATAACTCGTAAGCCACAGCGAAACCTTATGACGGGATATCTAGTCCTTCTAACGAAGATGAATTGTCCCCGAGGTAAATGGCCCATGGGATGATAATTGTTACCCTTCCGGGACCTGACGGCCCAGTTAGACAGGCGACAATTGAAACTGCTGACGGCTTAATAAGTAGGGACGTTAGATCTCTCTGTCTCCGCGGAGGGGCAGAGGACTGGTAGAGAGTTGTCGGAATGTTGCCCATGGACGATGGCGCATAATATACAGTGTACCTCTGTAAGAAATTTGTGGTAAGCAGTAAATATAGACGGCTCCGGCACTTAAAGACGCAACTGTGGTAAATGGTGTTAGTGCGCATGCGCTATAAATACATTATGATTATATAAAAAGGATGCTCATGTACAGTGCGGTAGGGCTGTCACATTGTCGAGCGTAACCTACAATGCGTACTTTTATAACCGAGACAGTGTGTCAGGTTGCCAACAGTTTTTTCAAGAAAAATGTTGCCAGAAGCTCCTTATCCCATAAAACATTTTTTATCGCAGGCCATGATTGCACGCGCCCCCACGCGTGGTGCATTCATTGTATTCGGCCACTGATCATATGCTCATGTATGCTATCATCCGGCAATAACGGGCCAAGAAGTATGCGCCCCATGCGTGATGCACCCCCTGAGACCGGTGAACACCAAATATGTAAATGAATATTGCTATAACTTCAACGGGATAAATGGAGCGCGGCTCAGTGCTGTCAGCATGACACCTATACAGCTGCAAACAGGTCGAACTCGGCGAAGGTGCCTTCTATGCTTAGCTCATGCATCAAATGTTCGGAACATTTGAAATTATAGACGGCTTCGGCCCTTAAAGATGTGTTGTTGATATGTAAAATTGTTTATAGATGGCTTTGACCTTTTGTTTCCATTCGAAACATTTGAAATTATAGACGGCTCCGGCCCTTAAAGATGTGTTGTTGACATGTGAAATTGTTTATAGACCTTTTGTTTCCAAAGCATACGCATGGTAATTAAATATGAGGTACAAGACTTGTGTGGTTATGCCCAAGCGTCGATGAGTGACATTCTGAGTACCGGGTCGTCAGTGAGTGCCGTCGTGGTCGCTAATATTAGTGAAATCTAATTACTTATGAGTAGTTAACTTCAATTTTTTAGATAGGAATTTTTATTCGTTTTGATTTGCCAGATGTACAGTGTAGGGTGTGACGTTTACCCAATTTCTCCAGGGTATAGCCAGATGCGTATGTTGTATGTTTGAAGCCGAGTGGCTTCCGGGTGGCAGTGTAAATGTTATATTCACATTTAAGTTAAGTTAATTATTTGGCCTGTCTGGACTCCCTATTTTGTGCTCCCAACAAATTGTACACATTCATTTTTGGTGTTTTAATGTTTTACCGGAAATGGTCTTTATCTTTTTACTCCCTTCTTATTTTTGTTTTAATCTTTCCCACTATTTGTTGGCTCGCATTTTACTTGATGATATCAAAGCACAAGCCTGATCCTGGCAAAGTGCCGCAGAGTCAGAGACTGCACGTGGGCGAAGATACTGTCAGGTTGCCCAGGCCTATACAAATATGAGGAAGAAAAAAGAACAGGAGTTGGTAGTGAGACTCCAGCCTGTTTCAGCATGCAGCTCACTAACTCTGGCCAATCAATTTAGCACGGTGTTGGCCCCACAGCACAGAAATGCTGCACGATTGCACATCCGCGATGAGCTGAATTTAAAAGCGTTGCAGCAAGATAAACAGTGATGTGCTGTAAAGAGAATCAAACATGTATCGAGATTATTATGGATCGATTAAGACACGCTTCAAAGGAATAAATCTTTCCTCAGAACTATTGCAGTAGAGCACCCGTTTAACATGTGCCCCATTCTATATTGACTGCTGGGCCCGAGCAAATTTAGCAAAAAAATATGTTTTTTGTAATAGACAATGACGTATTAAAACCAAGTGGTTGATTTTTCGATTGGTTTTGATTTTTACGGCTGATTTAGATATGCAAAATCACAACGCACTAAACGAGTAAAAGTCAAAAAAATCGATTAGCCATGTGAAGACATGTCCAAGTGCGCTGTATTAAAATAACTAATAGCACCAAAAAGGACACCGCTAGATGTGGATGGTTAAAATTAAAGTGTAAAAAACAATGGAATACGAGAAGTTGAGAGAGCATGAAATCATCCAACGATGCATGTATGGGGGAAGGAAAATTGGGGAATTTGCAAAAGCTTCATCTCATACGCTGTGCTATTTGAAAACATAGATTCGCGCGCATTGCGAAAACCCTCTGCAGGCTGAAAATCGTTGGACGATGCACCTAGAATTCTCTACTGCTCGAGTGGGAGGCTCAAACATGCTTTCTGCTGGATGCGAGGCAAAAGCTCAAATACTTTACACCCAAAATCGAATAAGCCGGGATGGATTGCGTACGAGACCTATCAAGGTCGACGCATAGAAGCCAGCATACTCAGGTGAACCATAACTGGACCTATGTAGACTGTTTATCAGCAGCACTCATGGAAGCATAAAAATAGGAAGTGTGCAACTCTTCTAGTAACAGTTAGCCATAAATACAAATCGAACATCTCGCCAGAAGCGCTAGATGAAAGGGATGCAGCGAGGACAGTCGCGTTGTCTAGTGTTGATATCATCTGCGCTTACATTTCACAACCGGTTTCTGGCTGGTTGCCGACACCACGTGATTAGGTTCAGTGAACCTTTTTATGCGATTATGATCACGCCCTCACTTAATCGTGCAGCCTTTCTGAGGTGTGCGGCTAACATCGTATTAAATTGATTGGCCGAAGGTAGTGCGCCATATTTTCTGCTTACGGACGTTCGTAATTGTTATTGAAACTAATCCCGGATTTTCAGTGTTGAGGTAATATTTTGCATTTGTATATAGTTGTTCAGTACCGCTATTTATAGAAAATTGTTCATCACGAATAAATTGGTTTTGCAACGTTCGGACAGTTCTTGCGCGTAACTCTAGCCGGGTTGGAAACGATTATAGATTACAAATTCGAGCTTCTTGGATATCGTCATTTACAAATATTATTGACCGACAATGGCCGGGAAAACGTTTGTGAACAAAGAAAATAATAACTGATATATTGTAGAAATATTTGATCGACTAATAAAACAAATAGGCAAAGGTAAGGATGAATTTTAAAATATTCCTCATCGATTCAATTAATACTTTCGCGTTAGGATATAAAATATTTATTTTTTGAAAGTAAATGTGGTTAGTGCAGTCCAATAGTAATGGCTGTATGGACCGCTAGTATTTCTAATCTTCATTGGTAACTTCTTAGCGTCGCTCAATTGCCCCTGCTCTATTTTTCGAATAATCAAAATTTCTCAAATCACCAAGTGGTCTGCTACATTGATCCCACTAATTAAACCTTAAGAGAACTTAGTTTAAAGTCTATAAAAATTTTGAGGTTTTTAGAAGATGCTATCCTGGCGAATAATATGTGCCAAAGGTGACTGATTCAGATAGTACAGCTTTAGGAGAACTTTAATGGACATATCAATGTACAGCTGCTGCAAAACGCACTAGAAGCGAGATGTTTCGTATCAAATAATTTTTTATTCTGCAGGTCTACGGTGTTTCTCATACTAATAAAGAAATCATCCGCAATAGCGCGTCCAGGTTATTGCGTTATGGCTTGATCATCATATCTGGAAAATCGTCAAGTTTAAATGTGTCCAGCCTCTAGATACTTGTATGTCTAGGTGGCAATTGCGTACGTCGTACGAAAAACGATTGTTAACTATCAAACTTCATAGCTGAAATAAAGGCGTCATCACCAAGAGGATTTTATTAAAACGCTTTCAATCGTTGGAGCTTCCCGTAATGTCCATATGAATGGTATGTATAGTAACGCGCCAATTGTATGTGTACGGGATCGCCCATTGAAACTGGCATAGCTGCAAGTCATAAAGTATGTTTGTAAGCATTTCACCAGTATAAATGTAGTAAATCACTAAAATCATTTTCATAAAGTATTTGTGTATTTTTTCTGAATAGGAGTTATATTTTCCCCTATTTTTATCAATAATTTAATAGTTAGCCAAATCTTTCATTCGTATTTGAAACGAAATAATTTTATCCTAATTATTAAGGAAGCGAGTTTTTATTGTATTCCAAATTATTCTTTTAACTGGAAACATTCGTAGAGATATCGTGCGAAGTGGTGGAGCTGTGAGCTATCATCAATAGTAATCTGGACGCTTGATTGCCGATTAAGCCACAAACCGTCCCGTGAAAACTAAACTAAACAGTTGATCTGTCAAATTATTCTTGGAACTCATAACATTATCATATTCGCATATCCCTGCATTTCACCTGAATGTGAAGAAATGGTATAAGGCAAATCTTATGATATTCTATAAATATTTTCACTAGTTCGGTGACACGAATATTTTTGATGTTTTTTGTCTCAAACAGTGACCAAGTTACTCAATACACACTGACGCATAATCGCGGATATTACAGTGAAAACTTTTGTGTCCCATGTTTGGGAAAATTCGTTGCGTTACTTCGGTGAATTTAATTTAAGTTACTTGAAAAGTTTAGCGGATTCTATAGGGAACCATTTGAGCTGCGAGTTCCTAGGCTCGGATTATGCACTAGCGCCTGCTTTCAAATTTACCTGTGTGTGAACTACCGAATATTCCATGCGGTTATCATCATATACAACATCTACGCAAATTTGATTATAATCTTCTATGGTTGCTTTTAAGCTTGTTGCTTTTTAGACCATTAAAAACCTCGAATTACCTTGAATTGAATTACTAGCACAAATTAAATACTAAATTCAGGCTTAAATTTCCATCGGAACATTGGTGTATGATTACTCCTAAATTGTTTACCTGTCAGAAATCGTGTCGGTATCAAGAGAGATGATATTTGTAGATCACAGTAGATGGGCTTGCAATACAGCATATAAATTAGAATGATGCCCATCGCCTGGTTGCTTCGAAAAATATTTCGCTGATGAAGTCATTTTGTTCGATGACGAAACGTCCGAAATCAACCATACCGGTTCCGAGATCAACAATTACCTACAAATTAAACAGTTTAGGTACAAACTTCTGTCGGCAAGCAGAATGAATTTTAATAACTGAAATAACGAGCATACATCTAGGAATTCGTAGAATGGGTGGCAAATGCTCTATAATTGTATTGCTAAACATATTTAACATATCTATTGCATCAGGCTACATTCCGGAAGAATGGAAACAGGTATTTCAAGCAGTTATAAATCTGATTCGAAACACTGAGTGGCAAATTAAAGACCGATAAGCCATACGACTGTCTTGTTGAGGGTACACAAATGAATTTTAATGAAGCTGTACTGAAAATTGCTTCGAATATTTAGTCTTTGAATATTCTAACGAGATTTCCATATAATCTAAGTAAACATGAAATTTCTACACTTGTATTATACCATGATGATGAGGAATCATCCACATCAGAATCTTCAGCAATTAGTAAGCTATTTGTAAACAATTTCAGTTAATCATTCAATACTAGCATAAACCCTATACCCCCACATCAAAATACTCCTACAATGTTTATTGATTCCATCCCATTTAGTTTACATGAAGTTAGCACAATTTTTCGGCAAAGTTAAGCTTCTTGTGAGCCTGATATTGTAGGCTTTGTTCCAGCAATCATGCAAATAACTACGGATGATATATATATATATATATATATATATATATATATATATATATATATATATATATATATATATTAAACCTGTTCGAACTTTCTGTTAAATTTGGTATATTCCCTCTCAAATGGAAACATTCTCTTATTCGACCCCGTCTTGAAACGGCGAATTCTAACATCATTACTAATTATCGCCCAATTAACCACACACCTTTTCTATATAAGTTATTCAAAAAGTTGATCAAGAATGCATTAATAGTTGCTTGGGCACAAACGCTTTTTTCCATTTCAACATTGCTTTTCGAATCTTGTATTAAATGTAAGCTGGAATATTTGAACTATGTAACACCCTCCATAGATCAAGGATTAGCTGTACTGACCGTTTTCTCAGACATTACCATAGCATTTGATATGGTTCCTTATACTCTTTTTCGTCTAAAATTATCATCACTTGATATTTTCGGACCCCTATTTAATTGGTTCGTTCACATCTTTCCTATCGTACCTTCTCTGTTTCCGTTAAACACATATACTCTCAAACTCAACCTGTACAAAGTACAGTCTTTCAGGGTATCATAATTGATCCCCTACTTTTTTTATTTATATTAATGATGTGCAAAACTTTGTGAAAATCTCAAAGCTCTTCATCATAGCGGATGATATTGGAGTTGTAATGGCTATTCCCGCCATAAAGTTATCACAGGCTATAGACTTCCTGAACGATGATCATCCAAACCTTTCAAAATGGAGCTCACAATGGGACTTAGAATTCTCAGCTCCAACGGAGCAATTTATGGGTATACGTTGTTCAATACCCCCTGGTAGTATCCTTCTCAAAAATAAATCACTCGCGTCCTCTAACGAAATTAAGGACTTGTTGTTCGCCTTACTTGGTCGATGTCGACCATGAATGTACATCAAAATCCAAAGAATTGTAATGTTCAACAGGTTTTCGAATGGCTAAAATGTTTTAGTCGGGAATAGAAATCTCTCCTGCAGCGCTTGCAACGATAAGCAGAACTCGGTTGTTGAGCGTCAGTTACACGCATCAACGTGGTCTGCGTTCATCGGCCACACCAGCTTGCAGACGACGCTTTACACAATGCCTCCAAAGTGAGCGGTCAAGAGCAAGTTCTTCTCATTACGCATGGTCAATGCCAAGAGCTTTCATATCTCTTTTGAAAAGGTTTTTGTACCGGAAGTGCGGTCTACACAATCTTCGACTTTCTGATTGCAACTTACCATAGAGTACATGATCCGGAATACAATTTTTTTAAATTCTGTTGACGTGTATAAGCCACTGCGAGCGACATTGTCGTAGTAGGGCATTCATGCTCTGTAAACTAGCTTTTGAATGCATTAAAGAATTAGTCACTCTGTCCATCCACGAGATGGACAAGATACGACGGATGCTTCGTAGATGGAAAGTATTCAGCTTCCGTTAGTGTCTAGCGTGGCTGGTCCAGGTTTCACTGCCATGCAGCAAAGCATTTAGTACGCAAACGCTGTATTCCATCATCTTTATACTCACAGTCAACTTTAGGTAGCCAAACACGATAGTTCAATAAGGAGAACATGACAGCTGCTCTGTCAATTCGCTTATCAATCTCCGTGTCTAGCGATATATCATCCACAATGGTTGGACCAAGATATGTAAATTGATGTAGTGGTTTAAGCCGACAGTTTACAAAAGTGATGATTAGAGGCGATACAATCCCTTGACCAAGAACTGTGGTCTTGCAAATGCTATTGTTAGTCCATAGTCTTTGCATGCGGACGAAAAACAGTGCATTAGCGATTGTAGGTTCTCTTGAGCAATGAAAGCTGCATCTTCAAAAAAACTGCAGGTAACGTAGTAGCGCATCCCTCGCCTTGGTTTGTGCTCTAAATCCGCTCAAATTGAGAAGCTTGCCATCACTTCGCTTGCGTAGGTAAATGCGTTCTGTTCTCATTCTGAATGCGTTCTTTAGAAGCAGAGCAAAGAAATTGCGGAACAACGTCACAGCAAGAAAACACCATTGTTTGACGACATGGTGAATTTCAAAGGCTTCTGAACTGAAACTGTTAAAATGCACTGACGCCTTCATGCCTGCGTGGAACGAAATAATGTGTTTGAGCAGTATTGGGGCAGCTTATCAGATCGAGCATTTTAAAAACATCCTCAAATTTGTTATTCAAGGCAAGTTGTGCTTCCAAGAAGTGATATCAAGTGATATATAGTATGGTTAACGATCAAGCTGAGGTGAAATCTGGAGTAGCGTCCGTGAACACATCAGCTGGACCAATAACAACTGCAGCAGAAACTGCTGATGCCTCAGCCACGTTTTATTCATCGGTATTCAACCCGATAGAACATACAATAAGCAGCCTAAATCCAACAATTTCAAACACGATTGCCCTAAGTGAAATAAGTGTCACTGAGAAACGCGTCCTCCAAGGTTTATTTATTCGTAAAACCGGAAAGTCTTCTGGGGCCGACGGAATAACCCCGAAAATATTGAAGCAATTTGCGAGTTTGCTATACAAACCACTCACTTATTTGTTCGAGCAAACACTGGCAAGCGGAGTGATTCCTACAGATTGAAAACGAGGCAAAATTTCTCAAATTTACAAAGGTGCAAATCGCTCCGATGTTTCCAATTACCGACCCGTTACTCTGTTACCAGTGATTTCAAAATTATTTGAGCGACTCATTGTTGACGATCTAATAAAACATTTCGAGTATAATCAGTTGCTTTCGAGGAACCAGCATGGATTCAGACGAAATTATTTCTTTTTGTCTTATTTACTGGTAACGCTAGATGATTGGACAAATCGGTAGATAAAGGACAAGTATTGATCATGTTTAACATGCCTTGGATTTCCAAGAATAAATTTATTTATTTATTTAATACACGCGTGCTACTTAGATATTTCAAAAGAATTCGATCGTGTTGACCATTCCCTACTACTGCAGAAGCTTGAAAGGCTTGGTATCACTGGAAAGTTGCTGAATTGGCTAAATGACTTCCTAACAAAACGCACTAACCAGGTACTTGTTGATGGTGCATTATCGAAACCAATTGCAGCAAATAGCGGAGTTCCCTAAGGCTCAGTCCTTGGTCCGATCCTCTTTCTGGTTTATGTCAATGAAATACCGGAAATTGTTAGATGTAACATTTCGTGATTTGCGGACGACATGAAGATTTGGCGCAGCATTCGTAGTCCAGAAGACTGTATGCTATTACAAAAGGATCTTGATACGCTTCACAGCTGGTCGTTGAAGAACAAACTGCCGTTCAACTTCAACAAATGCAGGATCATGAATGTGGGGAATCGAGTAGAGTTCACATATCACATAGATTCGCATGTCCTTGAAAATTGCAGGGAAGAAAAAGATTTGGGTGTCTGGATATGCTCCAGTTTAAAAACATCACTTCAAACTAACAGTGCCTTTAAAAAAGCAATTCGTGTTCTAAATCTACTCAAACGTGTATTTGGGAAATTTTCGCTCAAGATATTCCCAAGGATTATGAATACATACTTGAGACCAGTCATGGAATACGGTGTGCAGTCATGGTCTCCGTGGCCCAAGAGGGATGTGGAACTGAATACAGAGTAATTTTTATTAGTGTGTTAAGATTTGTATCGACTAAAGTCGTTGGTTAACGCGTAGACCACGCGTACCTTAGTTCGACAAATCAAAACAAACTCTCGAGTTTACTACGGTTCTATTAACAAGATTAATAGATGACAACAATGGACAAACCTCCACTGTACCTTGTTGTGCGAATGACAACAATAAATTAAGCCAATGCTGACAAGATAGACTGCCAAATTATAAATGCCAAGGGATAAAATTACCGTCTAAAATGTCTATCAAATACTAGACACCCAAATTGGTGTCAAATTCCAAGTGCCCAAAATGGCAACCAAATTCAACAACAATGAACGACAATGGTATAAACAATGAATTAAAACAAAGGGTTCACCAAATGTGTGAAAAGAATATTTACAATAAGACAATTACAAAAAGCAAGGTTTAACATCTTAATTATAAAGAAATAATAACAAAACCAAATTCAAGTCACAAAAATCAGTATTTTATAAAAGTAGAAATTAGAAAGGAAAATGAAGAATTTCGAAGCTACATAACACTTAACATGTCTCTTACAAGATGTACGCCAGAGCAGTTCAATATGGAGAAATAGTTTTTGCCGACGCAGCCAATGCTTTCCTTCCACGGCACCACCTGAACCGAAGAAACAGCTAGGCTGATGCGTTTGAACAACGATGCCGTCGCGGGAGTTGGCATGACGAAGTTGAATACAACTTCGGACTGCCTAACGGGACTCCAGCTATGAATTTTAAAAATTAAATTTTTTTAAATGTGTTCGCAACAGACACCGGTTTTGAAGAATGAGAATGATTATTTCGAGCAATGATTTATCTGCATTATATGAAAGAAGTAATGTAATTGGCCACTGATTCTTCATCGAAAAATCCTAATCCTAGATTTTCAGATTTATGATAACATTTAGATTGAATCTTTCGAATAGTATACCAATTCAAATGACTAGTTACATATGTGATCTGAAGCATAGGTATTCCAAATCCCTCATGTTCTATGAGCATATACACCTAGTGATCTCTAAATCAAAGCAGAATTTTAATATGATTCATAAGTCTATTCTTCGGCCATATTGTACGTTCGAACTATATAAACACTGTACATTACATATTTTGAATTTTTTAATATTTACCAGAATTAACTATTATCATTGTTTTGAAAAATTACAGCGTTCTTTGATAAAACCATATATTGCAAATTATTCATTTTTATAGAATATCATTTTTATATTTAAAGCTGGCTTAGTAGCAAAGATAAGATAACATAGACAAACCGAACTCTTTGATTCCGGTCAGCTTTTAGTTATAATTTAAGAAAGCGAATGTACATAGTGCAATTAACGAGATTGTGAATAAACTATGGAAATACCTCTATTTGAAAATGTATGATAAAGAATGAAATCTTTTTCCAGAAAGGATAAAATTTACATCTAATTTGCACGAATTCAGAGCCCATCTGGAATTGTTTCATTCCTAAAAAAACATTTCTGATCCTTAACTGTATATTTTACCTGATAAACGATATAATGATGGCAAACCCTGGTAATAATAATAAATTGAGTTTCACAGCTAGAATAGTATCACTCATTTGGTTTCGATAATTCATTTCCACCTACTGATACAAAAGTGGCCCGCAGAAGAATTTAACCTGGTGGAATTAATTTCCTTCGTTAATCCCAAACGAAACACATAATTAATCAAAAAGACTGATAAACGTGGAACAATCACAACCGAAAGCTTCGAATATTTTGCAACAAAGTTATTTGCTCAAGTACGACGAACATTATTCGTGGAAATTGTCTACTCGTAAGAAAAGTTTTTTTAGATTCTTTTCGCAATGCAAGTGATCTAACATATTTAATAACAGATTACTCCCTGAATCTCTGCAAGCATTAGGTACTATTAGGATAATCTATATTATTAAACAAACGTAGGATTCCGGTGCATAATTATGCTAAAAAATAATAATATAATTTAAAAATAATCTAAAATAATAATATGATTTTATTTATTTCAATTTTATTGTCCATCATTTCGTTTTTATTGATTAGACCTTCCATGCATTCCAAATCCAAAAATTGAATTATTTATTTTTTATTATCCTTAGCAAAATAAAGCGAACATACTGATTTCACCTACAAGATACGCGGAACAAATAAAATATGAGATGAACCACAAATTTTATTAGCATCAAAACATCACGAATTTACAATTATATATATATATATATATTTATATATATATTTATATATATATTTATTTATATATATATATATATTTATATATTCCGAGGACGAAATTATTATTATTCCCATTATTAATATTTATTATTACTATTTTGAAAATTACCGACATCAGGTTATGCGATGAAACGCAGTTTTTATCTATCTAAAGAATACATTCGACCGTCAGCGAACAATTTCTTTTTAAAATGTTTGATCTTATAGGCTTCTCTATAAGTCTACTCGAACGCCATAATGCTTTTCACTTTAGCATAGATGGCTTAATCTTTCTGACAATTGCGTTCCAGAAGTCTTTGAAATTTGTCTATGTGTCGAACGTTGTCCGATGCTGAACACTGTGAATTGGTGTCTGTAAGCTGGAGAGTAGCCTATACTGCTCACATCTGCTACAAAAAGATCACACTGTCCGCGTGCAGTTGACATCGATTGTCTGACTATTACCTATTAAGGTGAACGCTGTGAGAGACTTTGTTCCTCCAGAATCGTTTTGTTCAGTCATTCCAAAAACTCTCGACCATAAGATCATCATGTGCTTATGATGTACATTAATATCAAGGTCATCGAAATTATGCATCAGAAATCCTCTTAACTGGCTCGAAACATGGTTAATCAATCATTGGCTGTTCATGAGTTAAATGCGCATCCGACAATTTGAAATCTGATAACAAGAGTTCTTCGTTATCTGCTTCCGAATTTTCGGTGAAAATAATCTTATCGCTAAAAATTCGCGTACGACAATGAAGACATTTACCTCTTCTTCCTCTTTTTACCGAAGGATCACGGAGAGGTTTCCTTTCAAGCGACCGATGTGTATTTTGTTCATCACTTTACCACTATTTCGGGGCTTTTTACACAATTTCTACAATCCATGCCATAACAGCCTTAAATTAATTTGTGAAGCGCTAGTGAGAACGATGTGTGTACTAAGATAAAGCTGCCAATACAAGTTTCTTACTAACTTGATCGAAAATCACTGACGATTTTCAAAGTAAACATTCAGTTTTTCCACAGCAACTTAATCTGTAATAGTTCCGCTGCTACATACTTCACTGAATATGCTTCAGAGTCCACTTTGAGTTGTAAATAAAGTAGATAAAAATTAAAAACGATTGGGAACCGTGTAATTATAAAACATATCACATACAAATCAATATTCTGAAATAGCCGGATAATTCGATATAATTTATAAAAAACGAACATACAGTGGATTATGTGCGGTGAACGCATATGTTGAAATAAGCTATTTTTCGTTTTTGTCCGAGGCATTATAATAGCGCAAATTTAAATTTGTCGTTACTGTTTTTCATCTATATGATGCACTATAATTGATTCCGTAAAGATGTAGAAAGGTTTGAGCACATGAATGGTAATGTGAGAAACAGCATCCTTTGTCCCGAGTATGTGGTGTTCATACGATAATTCACCTTAGTCATGATAATTGCAATAACCTTTCGTTAATACCTATGTCAAAAGTTGATAATTCGTCTGATCAGCTTGTAGAAGTGTTCTTAGATGATAAAACACTTGTAAGTTCATTATGTATCTGAAACATATATTTAGAGACGGATATCTAAGTGTGATGATTTAACGTCCGTTCGAGCCATTGAATTCAGCATTGATGTTACGAAATATTCAGCTGTTGATATAGGTGGTCATTTACCAAACTTGCGTCATTTGAAACTATTTAACAGTTTAGTTCCTGCAATTAGGTGAGATTATTGTAATCTTCAATATTTTCCCATAGAGATCTCGGTAGTTCATTGTCTAAACTACACATTTTATCGATGTCACGTTGTGGTTTGACGAAACTGGATGGAATATCATCACTGCCATGCCTCGCAGAAGCTTATTTGTCTTTCAATGAAATTGAAGATCTTAGTCCCTGTTCCTTATTAGAGAAAATTGAAATTTTCGATTTAGAAAGGTGAGTAATTTACCATTAATTATAATTATGCCAGCAACCGTATCAAAGATAAGAAAACTATTACATATCTAAAAACTTGCGGAAGACTATCGTCATTATGTTTATATGGTAATCCTTTAACTGATTACTTCGGAGCGTCGAAAGTAAGAAAATTCAATTATTTACGTTGTCAGGCTTATCGAAAATACGTTAGCAAAACATTACCTCAGCTGAAAATTCTCGATGATGTTGCTGTTGGCAAATCGCTCACCCCGACAAAATCAACAGAATACGATATAACGCACTTTGAGCATGACTGGGATTATATCAACAATGTTCTCCAAGAAATCGGTTTGGTTGCTTTAAAAAATGTAAGTTTACTGTGCAATAAAGATTTTCGGTTTTGCGCTGGAACTCGTAAACATTTTTTTATTCTTTCTATGAGAGTGTTACTAGCGTTGAGCGGAACTCGAAGATTGGCGACGATCTATTCGCTCCAATTAAACAGTCTACAATCCAACCAGGCCGATGCGGACAAGGAATACGTCCGCGAACCGCAAAGCACCAATCAACATCTAATACAACGCAATGCAGTTTACCTATTAGTGAATTACATGAGACTATCAATATCGAACAGCGTCCGAGCACTTCGTCTTCTTTGATGGACGAGGTTGAAGGTATGTTTACATGCATTCAATTAATTTTCTAATCTCTTACAAAACGGCATAAATATATGAAAAAGCATTCAGGTCATATTCACGAAAACTAGTTCTGGAAACGAAAAAGCTCATTTGCATGCATTTCTATCACACGCACCTCGCGACCGGTTTCATGCTGTTTGCACCCATTAGGTACAGACAGTAGGATAAAGATCCGCATGCGCTGGAAACGTTTGATTGATTTTATTAAGATTTAGTACGATAAAATCCATAGGGTTTTATTCAATATAATCTATGGGCTAAAAATCCAATTATTTCAGAATAGTGTCAACCATAAAATATTAAAATTCGAACATGCAATTAATTTGATATTTTTCTAAATTTATGTAACCATGTATTGCACCTATGCGTCGGATGGTAATATTATTATCATTTTCATGGACAGCATTACATCGGTGGTATATCCAGGGTGCCTGAATGTTTTACAACTACGACATGTTAAACATTTTACAAAGATGGAGAAGGATTGGACCTAAAAAGCAATTGAACCTATTAAATATGAGGCAAAAAAACTTGGATGAGGTGTCTGCACCTCTAATCAAACATGCGTTCATGCAAGTGTTGTAAACAAGAAGAGTGACGTAAGAATGACAGCATTCTCACGGCTTTCACATTTACGTATCATAACAAACTCTTCTAACTACTTGACAACATACAAGATTGATCAAGAATATGTCTACAACAAGACCGCCAACTGAAAACGTTTTGAGCCGCGTCACTATGGATAAGAAGTCACCGCGAAGTGTGTGATCATTGACCTCAAATTAGCAGAAAACGCACCAATTGCATCCAATTTAACAATCAAATGCCTTCATTTGTTTTAGCCCAGTCAACGTCTGACCATCCTTATAACGACGCCATTCCGAATTATAATTAGCTAAGAAACTCGCGTTAGGGAAACGATGATATTCTATTTGCAATATGTGACAGAACCAACGAAGTCTATGAACATTAACTTGTTCTTTGATATCTATCTTGTATTGTCAGCAAACTGGGTAGGAGCTGATAAATCTCTTGGCTTGTGAACGCAGATCACGTGTCGGCGTGCAACAAACGCCGATCGATCGAGTAATGCCTATCGCAGCGAGCGCTGCGTGATAAATTGTTCTTTTCTATTCGGACTGTTTAGTCATTCGGAGAGATGTGGAGCATGAAATATCGTGCACATGTGATGTACATCTATGGCCGACATCGATCGAAAGAAGCCAACAACAACAACCTTGCCATCAAAAATATAATAAAACAGTATTTTTGGGGTACAAATATATCTAGGTTATTATCTATACATATCCTATATATCACAAGCCAGTGGCAGCCGGAGTGCCGGACTGCCTTAAGCTACCAAAACCTGATTTGTTGTGATGATTTCAGGTTCGTACAAATAAAATGACAATCATACTGAAGCGTGTTTTCGCGTACAGCTATTTATCGTTAGCAAATCAATTCAACATGACTAATATTAAATAAGTTACGAATGACGGCGTGCCAACTTCATCTTTCAAATCATAGTAGCTCCAGAATCTCTCGTTCGTTTTGAATTTAATGGAGATCAGAGCAGCGTAATAGTGTAACGCATTTCTTGCCGAGAATTTGTTCCATTTCGTGAATCGTCTTGTAGTTTGGGTGAAGCAAAACCTCAGCAATTGATGTGTTGCATCGAATGCTCATAGAAAGTGATATCATGTATAGATATTGTAGTGAAATAAGCTTGGAATCCTCTCGTGAAATTTCTATCCCTCTTATTTTTGATTTGGAAGTGTAATGATGCATACAACTATTCATTTGGTGTCATTTTCATAGTATAAAACCTTTTAAGTAATCAATTGTATCGTTTGTAAAATAAAACGGGTGACAGCTTCCTAATAAGCACTGATCTTATAAAATTTGATCCTATTCGGTTGAAGTTATAGTTTTTTTATTTTATTTTTATTTATTTATTTTATTTTATGTTATTTTATTGGAAAACATCATAATTGGAACGATTTGTGCGCCATACTAATCGACAAATGTCACACTTCCTCAAAGCACATTTAGCATTTCCGCGAAAAGCTGATAGCAGATTGAGACTGTACCTTTTTTATTTTCACTAATTACGAAATTTCAAATCGAATAAACCTCCTGTTATGATTTAATTATCTTTTTTAAATGTGTAAATGTAGAATGCAATTCGATAAATTTAAACCAGTTTGCAAAAGTGATACGAGATTGAAATGCAGATGAGTTGCATTTTGGAAAACATGAATTGCGTTCATGAGTTGACATGGTTCCGTAAGCTGTCAATCCATTCATCATGCGAGACACGTTTTACAACGAATATTATCGAAAACTGTATATCGCTGTGATATCATTTTATTAAAATAAAATTGGTGTAAACTGCTCCATGATTTACATAGGGAGTCTTTCATTACAGTTTTTCCATGGTAGGTAGAGTGCTTTTTCTAATTTATTATATCAAAATTGTAAATTTTCAATCGTTTCGATGCTAATTATGATGCTTGCTTCTACTTGTGTCTCAATAAATGACTTACGTAGCTTTCAAGCACCCCTTCTTGATATTCTGTTAGGACATTTGCCCGTTTTGTTGATACGCCTCATGGATTTGATGAGAACCTCAGATTCCCTATAGCTTTTTAACTTGATTTCTAGGTGGTCACAACGATTTTCCGCCTTTATAGCCGATGTTAAATTAAATTTCTCATGCGATTGCTTTTCAAAGCACTGAGTTTGGGGTTTTACTAATCGGTTTCATTACTCAGTAATATTTTTATGATGTCACAACATATAGAAAACTCCAGTGTCTCATCTAATTACAATAAATTAACCAAACTTTCCATAGGTTTTCGAAACAAGATTAGTGTCAATCTGTATATTCGATCACTTCATGATTAATCTTATCCAAGAGATTATCTCATTTTGAAACAAAAGTTTTGTAGCCTGAAAATATGTTCAAAGAGACCATTGATTCTTGTAAATTGGTTTTCAGAGAACCCTTCTTTTTATCGGAGTATACACTGAGTAAACATTATTGCTATATGAGGTTACAATTGCACTAGACATGTAACATTTTTTTTGTTCTGACAGTATAATTATCCACTTTATTTTACCCATCGATTATAGGCAGGTTTCGATTATTGATTTAGAAAAACCTTCAAAAAATCCGAATGCAATCAAATGTGTTTGCTTATTTGCGACACATCGTTTATGTATGGCGTAGGAAACGTGTCGAATTCATCAAAATCTTTCGTTCAAATATGGATAAATGATAAATCATATACGACACCATACATTGATCTATTTTTAATGTTTGCTTGTTTCATTATTCCAGTATTATATGCTTGACAAAAACTCAAATACATTGCTAGTAAAACTCGACTAAAACAATTCTCCGTAGTAAATTCAACAACATCTTGTAGGGAATCACACAAAACTAAAAAAATTATCCGCTGTTCTTATGACACTTCATGTCAGGACAGCCATGGTTTGTGCGATGCAAGAATGACAGAGAAAGACCAACTTGCTAATAGAATAAACGGAGTGAAGAATGAAATTCATGTTGAGTTGAGAGATTAAAACCTATTCAGCAGTATCATCGCACAGTGGTTATGTGATTGCCCTCGTAGCTCGGATAGGTTTATGTAGCTCCCTGCTGATCACCCTTATCCGGGTTTTTGAAAGTACAATCGCATTTGAAAGGCCACAGGTTAATAGAGAACTATCTATCGGATAAACTAGCGATTAAGTTTCGAAAGTAATTCAGAATAAGGCTCCATCTCAGCTAGTAAAGATAAAATAATTACATTATTATTCAATGTATTGTGGTGCTTACATCCCAAGCACTTGCACTCCACAACTATTTTTTGGCTGTTTGTCGCCATCAGGTGGATATAGTAAGATTAGGTTCAGTGAGCCTTGAACAATGATAAACAAAGTTATACTTGAATGCCACTGTTTGAGAGTTTAGCCAAGAATCTTTTCCTTTCCTTTCCTTCATTTGAAAATCGTTGTTCGTCGCTAGAACCCTGTTTAACAATTTTAATTTGTTTACCACTGTTTCAAGGCTCACTGAAACCAAGATTACTTTCTCCACCTGATGACGGCAAACAAAAAGTGCTGGGGATGCGAGCAGCACCATACATTATTTTTCTATTGCGACAATGATTACGTCTTACTCTCTCCCTGAAGACAAAGTAATGCAGAGTTGTATGTAGCGTATGCAATAGTTAAAGGAATAATAATCCGTAAAGCATATCACTTTGGAAGAACCAAAAGAATTCTGTACAAATGCCGCATCGAAAAATCGCAGAATTGTAAATAGAATATCGCTGTTGTGAATTCCACCGTACGACGAAGCGTCCGTCATATCTTGAACATATCGTGGATGAACAGAGTGACTAAAGCTGAAGTGATTTCAAGAGCTGGTCTACAGAGCATGTTCACCCTATTGCGACAGCGCCGCCTGCGGTGGCTTGGTCATGTCTACAAAATGGAAAATGATCGTATTCCGAAAGATCTATTCTATGGTGAGTTGTGATCAGGAAGTCGACCACTGGGCAGACCGCACTCGCGGTACAATGACGCTTGTAAAAGATATATGAAAGCTCTTGGCATTGACCCGGCGAGTTGGGAAGAACTTGCTCTTGACCGCTCACATTGTTGGCATTGTGTAAAGCATCGTCTGCAAGATGGAAAGGAGCAGATACAGTTCTTGGCTTCTGAACGCAGATCATTCCATCGGCGTGCAACTGACGCCCTACAACCGAGTTCTGACCGTCGTTGCAATTGCTGCGGGAGAGATTGTTCCTCCCGAATCGGACTGTTTAGTCATTCAAAAAGCTGTATAACATGAACATTCATGCGATTGAGATATACATTTATGGTCGACGCCGACCGAAGGAGGCCAACAACAAAAACAACAATCCTACCGTTATTGTTCAATGAGAAGTTTCTTTTGACAAGGTGACGTTGATGTAATGGGAATAAAGGGCAATGGAACGTTAGTAAGTAAGGGGCTGTGAGCCACCCAGTACGACGAATTGTCTGGAAGGCTTTGTGAAAGATGGCTGATTATGAATGTGACTATATTGTCGTGTAAACCGATGGGGAACATGAGATAATCATGCACTTGTGAACTAAATCCATGGTAAACATCAAACAAATGAGGCCAACAATTATTGCTTCATCGCTAGTCTGAGTGAGGTACAAAGTCTTTTTACTTCATCGCTATTGGGTCGCACAGCTATCGAGTAATTATAAGAGATTTTGTTATCTAGCACTTTGTTCTTTCATCATGTACCTTCTTCATGGTATACTTGTTGGCACATCGTCTGTAAAGACGTCTGTAAAGTCTTGTGTGATAATAATAATAATAATAATAATAATAATAATAATAATAATAATAATAATAATAATAATAATAATAATAATAATAATAATAATAATAAAATTGACAGAATATTTACAACAAGCATTCCATGTTCTGGTCTTAACCAAGATCTGAACGTAAGACGAAGAAGAAGAAATTGGCTTTGTTCGTATGCACAAATTTTAAGCAGTTACAATAATTCCACCAAAAAATTAAAAAAAAATTGACAAACAGGTCCCGACATCACGTTACAATGCTTCGACTGAACGATGTAATACGATGTAATACGTTGCACCATTACTGGCAACTTTACCTACGTAGCTTTCCATTTTTCACATAAAATATTCAAAACATTATACGTGATATTTCTTATTATATCTAGTCCAGGTGCAATGTAAATAAAATGTCAATTTTCGTCAGGGGTTTTGTTCCGTCATCATCTCTCATTATTGGTACAGCCCACTTTATCTTAATGGGTGTGGTTTTTGAGCAGACGAACAATAACCGGAAGTTTTCCAGGGTGTTGGAATGGGTTTTGGAAAAAATAAGATTATCCTGTTCGCAATGTGTTACAGCCATTATAGCGAACAAGTCACAATGTGTACTTTTTCTATCACTCCTGTGTTCGACTGAATGACGTTTATCGCTACGAGTCTTCAGGCATCAGTTCCGCCATATGTATCCATAATCATGATTTTCACG
This sequence comes from Atriophallophorus winterbourni, assembly GCA_013407085.1. Taxonomy (NCBI): domain Eukaryota; kingdom Metazoa; phylum Platyhelminthes; class Trematoda; order Plagiorchiida; family Microphallidae; genus Atriophallophorus; species Atriophallophorus winterbourni. The sequence continues at coordinate 29,239 of JACCGJ010019062.1, read as the reverse complement.
ATTTAATCAAACAACATTTTGATCACATTTCGAATTCCAACATTCCTGCTTTTCTCACCCAAGGCGGATCCGAGATTGACGAGACTGCGTCGGATTTGACCACAGGACAAGTAATATGTGGTGATATCGGTAGAGCTCTTCGCCGTCGTCGTGGACGAACTACGGGATCCTCGTCCAGTTCTGGTTTGAGTACTCTCAATGCGGTGGATTCTAACGATCATCAAACAGCGACATCTATTCGGCAGCTCAAAGAGAAATTCCATTTGAACAACGTTTCGGTGAAACCGAATTCGGGTAAAATTAAAGCAAGGCCGGTTGATTCGGTTTTGGAAGGTATACTTGCCGAAGAGAAGCAATTGAAGGTTCAGTGTGGTGAGGTGATGAAAGAACTTGCGGCCTGGCGCAAACAGCAATCCAAGTACGTTCACAATGTAGACTAGAACACGAATCACGATCTACTAAGTTTAATAAAGAGGTTATATTGCAATGTGTACTCGTAATAACAGCCTTTCTCAGCACACTCACACACAACGCTTAATTTGGTATCATTTGCGCGGTGACTTCAGCGATCTGCTGGTCTTAAAACAGTGAACAATGGTTGACATTTTTACATTTAGTTTCACCACAACAACACAACAAGAACAAAGGGCATTCCTGCAGAAAAGAATGCTTCGGTTTTGTTATTTTTCGTCATGTTTATTGTGATTGGGTTGTGCTAATGGAAAATTAAGCGAAATTTGCGTTCCGCGTGGATTCAAACCAGCAGTAGAGAAAAGCAGTGAAAGAGAAATCGCTCTGAGCTTCTTTTCATTATTGTTTTTAAATGAATCCGTCTATACTTTGTGACTAAAATAGCGTGAAGGCTTCTGTAGTGTTGACCCTACTCCTGGTTTTGTTTTTCATTCGCTCTATGCTTCTAAACGAATGCATTACTGCCTTATCCGCTAGTTTACTGGACCAAAAATGGTTCCAAGTAACTGGTCATGACACCAACCGTCTTTTTGAGCAGCAAGGTTATTTTGCTATTTTAATAAATCACTTTTTTCGAACTGATGGATTTTGATCAGCACGTAGATAATTTTAAACCATGGAACATGCATCGCAACATTCCACCCCATGACTCGTAAGATTCTTTTACTGATTGATAGAATAATATCTCATCGGGCAACCAAACTCGTTATTTTATTTGCACACGCAGCCACTCATCTTCATTAAAATTCTTCCTTTCCCTCCTTGACTGTCACTTTACTTTGTAAGTTCTTTCTTTCTTTGGAATTTTTTCCACGAAATCCGTGTTACTCAATATCGAGAAATACATTTGGAAGTTAGACGAATTTGTTACCCAACGATTTTACTACCCCCACAGTATTTAACCCTGGATGAACAGTCATTAAATTGACCAAAGTGATGTGTTGCTCACATCCCCCGAAATTACACTCCACTACCGGTTTCTGGCTGTTTGCTGTCATCAGGTGGAGACAGTAAGATTAGGTTCAGTGAGCCTTGAAACAGTGGATACATGGTAAACAAGGTTATATTTGAATGTCACTGTTGCATAGGGTTCGTACAACGAACCACGATGTTCAAACACAGAATCACATAGTGACTCGTGGTCAAACACTCAAGGCGCCTTGAGTGCTTTACAACGAATCACTATGTGATTCTGTGTTTGAACATCGCGGTTCGTTGTACGAACCCTATGCAACAGTGGCATTCAAGTATAACCTTGTTAGCCATTAAAGTGGATTATTTATGTTGATAATCAATCATTTCATTTGCATTAACAAAGATTTTTAGCATAGATTCTTGAATAATGGAATTCGATTAAAACGAACGTTTATCAATCATCGTCACACATAATTATGAACCGCGTTATACAAAATAGAGCAATAAGAATGACTCAAGGTTTCGATTCCGCGTTCGCAGAAACCACAAGCTTTTCCACTCCCCAAATCCTGGAACTCAGATCCTTACGATCGATCACTCCGAAGCCGGGGGTGACTTGTTGCTATTGTCACATGATAGCGATTCTACTCTGGAAGAATGTACGCCTAAAAGTCCCGGAGATGTCTCCCCGAAGTCGGAAGGTGTTACCTCTCCAGCTGAATCAGCAACTAGTGAACGCGAAAAGGATGAGAGAGTTGAAAAGCAATCAGACGGGATTCTTGATGCGCATCCCGTCAACTCGGATTCGAAGAATGTTCAATCCGTGGGGAAGACAAGTGTAAGTTTCCGTAGTGTATTTCTCATACTCGAGTCACTTTCAATTATAGTGATCCATGGCTATTCGGAGAATTAGATTTCTTCAAATTCCCTATTACTTCAAAACCCTCATTGCCAGGCATTCCCGTGATAGACACACCCCACGACCGGTTTTGTGCTGTTTGTAAGGACAGTTGGATCAGGATCCGTATGTCCATAATAAAACTGGCACATTTATATTGAGAGCTCCGTAGTTAGATTCTCACCGACGTTGCACATTTGAAAAGAGTTTGCTTACCTTAAATTATTCAACATACTTTGGTCTGTGAGATATCTGATGGGTGAACTCGTCGCGATTGTAAATCCGGAGATATCATCAACTCTGTGAGTCGGTGTAGCGAGTAATGAAAGTTAACCTCTAAGAAGTGTACGCCGGATATCCATGATGCGAAGATTTGAGCATAAACAATAATTGATCGAACACGGTTATAAGGATACAATCTAAAATGCAATTACTCAGCTCTGGCTCAGGGGAATGTGCGGCCCAATATTAACATATTCACATCGCTGCAAGACACATTCAAACTCTCAGCTAATCCGCTTTGTAGATGAGCCTAAATTAGCTTGTGCGTTAAGGATAAGAGCCATAAACGCAGCGTTGAAAACAATTTGAGATAGTTGTGTTACCTAATGTTGCCAGAGAGACCATCTCAGTCATCGTAATTGTGTTGCGTCCTAATACTAAGTTACCCCAGATCGATAACCTGCTTTTCATTATAATGTTAATTATCAACATCAAAGTTTTGTGCTCTGGAGAAAATATCAGATTTACAAAGATTGAACGTGGATATATTCGATTACAGTAGCATCGATTTTCCATTATCCTCGTTTCCTTAATTAACTGTTCAATATCACCTAGCCCTCGTTGAAAGATGGTTTACCAAGCATTCGCAATGCACAAATAAGAACCACCAAATCTAAATCACAACCACAGTTACCGAAGATTACGACATCACAAGGAAACTCTGACACGGTTAAAAAACCGAACGGAGCCATCACACGTAACCAGCCCAACGGATCAAAACCAGTGCAGAACAATCGACAACTGATCAAGTGAGTTAAATCTAAACTACTACTACTAACAAGTAGTCAGATTTCTTTATATTATCCTAAACTTTCATCTGACTGACATAAAGTTCGGATTTTCTTCGTTTTTCGTGTTTAATACTTTTTTACAACACGTTTTTCGCTTTAACGTTACACGTTTTCTCAACACACAATGTTTTATCCATGCGTGCGCTTTTTCTATGAGTTATTTTCATTAGGCATGCTGCTGTTTTGTGCCGCGATCTCGCAGATCGGTTGTTCATCTTTTAATTAATCACTCTTGTTATGAATCCTCCCCGGGTTGCACATGCTCTTAGCCTGGATTTCTAGCAATACCCTGGTGTACATTTTGTGCGAACACTAGTTAGTAAAACAACTGCGACAATCTGGCACCTTGTCCAAAGGACAAACCTTAGCACGTATTTAGCAGCGTGCAGAAGAAATCAGACTTAAGTACCGCTTCTAGCATACTTACCGATCTGATGAGAGAACAAAAAGGTATACACTTTTGAATCCGGGTGAACAGTATGACGCTTTGAATTATATTGCATGTGGTACCCATTTAAATCTGAATAATTTACAATAATCGTATTCAATTAGGCATTGGGCGAAACACTGACGACACTGTGTCCTTGATATAAACAATGGTATATGTACATATTGCTAAAATCGCTTCCCAGTTATTTTGAGTTTCACCAAAGAGATGTGAATAAACGTTTTATTTCCGTTCTCAATCTTCTTATCATATATTTTATGTCAAAGATGCATGACCATTTTTTCGGTTACACAATTCGACCGATGATATTTATGGTGTATGCTGGAGCCGTTGTTAGTTTACCATGGTAACGCACTTGCTATTGCTTGGCATGAAAATGCGTGTAGTAATATTAATCATCAGTACTCTCGGAGTTGTAAACCAAATCACAAACTTTCTTCTGATGTCTGTCTAGGTCACTGCGGCACGTTCACGTGATTGGCAGAAAGCTCATTTGACCTAGGATTTATATATATGTTACTTGCGTCATCTCTTCCATCATCGTTGTCACATCACGGGGTTGTCTTCGTACTTTATGCTTATTTCAATAATCGGCCTTCACTTATGCACAAACATCAAATAACTTCTCCACAACACGCCAAACAACAGTGTCTGTCAGATTTAATCGGCGTTAAACTTCACTACATCCTTCGGGAAGACCCGACAGGGGGATCAGATCGGTTGGATAACCACAAAATATATTGCAAGCTCCTTCACGACTGGTATGGCAATGTTCCAATTTGGAGAAAGATTCAAAAATGCTTAATCCCAAACGGTCAGACGGCGGTCGTTAGCCATGACACTACAATAGTAATGTCAGAGGTTCGAATCCCAGCCGAGACAGGGGATGTGCACTGCTGATGAACTCAAATCGAAGCGAAACTCAGGTGAAGTGGTTCCAATGTGTCATCGTGAATAACTTTGTGAATATTTCAAATCAGAGTGTCGTACTCATGACCTCATGACTTATTACCAAAATTTTCGGGAGGTCATTCTGTTGAAGGTCATCAACTTCTAGCAGATTCGTATTGGACATGTTCGGTTTTTAACGTCTCCGATGCTTTGTATTACTTGATCGGACAGTGAAATATTGATTTTTCCTGTGAACTCCCACTTTTTATGTGCTACAATATGCAGTAACCAGCCGCGTTCTCTTCATTTTGCGATTGAATTCCATGTTTCATTGCCAGGTCAAGTATACGCTGCGCAGCTTTCAACAATTTTAAGTAAAGTCAATATTATCTAGTAGAATAGAAAGCCCGCAAAGGTGGATGTTAGTTAAATTTTTAACGTTCAACCATTTACGTTAGCTTCAAAAACCGCCAAACCCAACGATTATCTCGTTGGACAATATAAGCACGAAATCTCCATAGCCAAATAGTTTCGCTGCTTCAATATTTGGAAGTTACGATTTTCTCGAACCCATTCCCGTTTTTCAGACCCACAATCCATTCGTCCCCCAAAGAAAATCCCTCGCTCCCCGCCAGCAATCGTCTACTCGGAACCTTGGGCCCGACTCAACCCGGTTCCAGATCGATACGCAAAAGTACACTTGCTCCCAATCCCAAATTCAGGTAAACTCATCCAGCACTTGGGAGCATTGTTCATATTTCACACTGCTCACGATACTGTGATACCGAAATGCGTGTAATTGATTTTATCTTAGGACCAGTATATGCCAGAAATAAAACCATTTAAAATACACTCGTTGTTCTTTTTGGAGAAGACTGGCGCCGGTTTAATGTTAGCTAGACGGTTCTTAACTATATTAAGCTGCTCACTATTAATCGTGGCATGAAACCGGTTTTGTTTACCCCATGATTTTCAATCTAACTCGTTTTTTCGCCCTGCGATAATAATTACGGACCTAAATGCTTCAAGATTTAAGATTTATTGTATTAAGAAATGTTATGCAACACCATGGGATATACCAATAAAATTCAATTTTATTGTACCTTCATATTTGCAATGAGGGTTTAAGAACTGATCGTTTCTGGACACTAAAGTTCGCACTCACATCAGCTGGTCTCAAGATGTCCTAGCGAGAATGCCTCCCTTAGATTATACTCGATGACCCGCGTCAACCAGGTCTTAGTCTATGTTGAATTGGCTAAATGACTACCTAACAAATCGCACTAACCAGGTACGTGTTGATGGTGCATTATCCAAACCAATCACAGCAACTAGCGGAGTTCCCCAAGTCCTTGGTCCCATCCTCTTTCTGGTTTATGTCAACGAAGTACCGGAAATTGTCTGATGTATCATTTCGTTATTTGCGGACGACATAAAGATTTGGCGCAGCATTCGTAGTCCAGAAGACTGTCTGCTATTACCAAAGGATCTTGATACGCTTCACAGATGGTCGTTTAAGAACAAACTGCCATTTAACTTCAACAAATGCAGCATCATGAATGTGGGGAATCGAGTAGAGTTCACGTGTTACATAGGTTCGCATGTCCTTGAAAATTGCAGTGAAGAAAAAGATTTGGGTGTCTGGATATGCTCCAGTTTATAACATCACTTCAAACTAACAGTACCTTTAAAAAGCAACACGTGTTCTAAATCTACCCAAACGGGTATTTGGGAAATTTTCGCTCAAGATAATCCCAAGGTTCATGAATACATACTTGAGACCAGTCATGGAATACGGTGTGCATTCATGGTCTCCGTGGCTCAAGAGGGATGTGGAACCTATGCAGCGAATCTATCACCGCTCAACAAAACTAGTTCTCAGCATCTGAAACAAACCATATAAAGAAAGGATAGCTCAACTGAATCTGTTCGACTTTTCCTATCGATGAATCAGAGGAGACCTAATCTTACTTTACAAAACATCCCATACAGGATTTATTCACGCGAAGGGATACGAGAAATTATCGGACCTATTAATATGTGCTGGTCATACCCCATTTCCGCCTGAACTGTAGAAGCTATTTTTACTTCGTCCGTGTCTGTTTTACTAGGAACCGTTTGCCTTCAACCGTTGCTCACTCCAATAGCTAGCATGAATTTAAAACGAAATTAGACAAATTTTAATTACATTTTTCCAGAACATTTATATACTGTTTAATCTATTTCCTTATATTGTTTATACACTTAAATTTTTATTTTTACCATCCTATGGTTGTTGTTAAGCATGTTGATTTTAGACCATTGAAACCTTGAATTGAACTTGGGTGAAGTTCAGATGTTTAATTTTTGTTGGAAGCCATATTTTTATTAATAAGTAGTATATGACGTTCGAAAAGCAGGATGGAAGCACACAACCGGTTTCGCGGTTATTGCCGCTCATCAGGTGTGCGTATCCGTGACCTGACAATCGAACGTCGATCTGACTCTGTGCTAAACCCAATTATTTGCGATTTCGAGGATAAATCCTCATTTGCAAATTGAAATTTAGCTTCCATGTGGGGACTAAGCTAAGTCCCACAAGCGGTGCAATGCAGCACCAGTAACTGTTCGCTTTGCAAATTTCAGTGTCGGAAGAGCCAATGTATCCTTCTACACAGGATGATGCATGTATCATCCGGTTAGTATTTGTTGAAAATACGTCAAGCCAAGCATTCTTTCATCATACGTCAGTTCGTATTAAACAAAACTGGCATCGTATCTCAAAAATATTATTCGTAAATGTAAAAGGGAGTTAGCCTTGACTGTGAAAATGAATTGGGAATTGCTTTAGTAGTTATCATCGCTTTGATCACAATCATCAGTCCATACAACAATTCCTTTTGAAACGATAAGATAGAAACTTTTGCTCGGATAGATCACAATGTGCTGCCTACAACTATATTGAAACAGGCGATATTTTTGAATCTGCGCACAATTTCGACTCTCAGTGCTGTGTATGAAAATAATATTTCCTCGTATGCATAAAATTAATATTTGCGCGGCTTACAATCACAAGTATCTATCTACCGGTTTCGTTTTATCGGCCATCATCATCAAAGACAGCATTACACCGGTAGCACGTACCGAATGCTTATCTGCCATACAACCATGAAAAAGTAAAATCCTAAAAGATGAGGATGCTTCCAGCCCGCCTATGTTTAGAAAGGAGAATAATTAGGGTTTTCAACCAAAGCCTTTGTCTAAAAGGCCTCATCCACAAGTAGCGAGTTGGGTTGAGACCGTCTTCGTCTAATGAGTGACTCTGCCGATGCCCAAAGCGCATCGTCACGTATAGCTTGCTGGGTCATGGCGGTGTACACAAGCAATCGCACCAACCTAAGGTCCAGTCCCAACTGGCTGAAGCCGTAAAACATAACATTAAATTCGCTCCCGATTTTGAATAAGATGATAAAAACAAATACTGTTTCGCGAAATAAACACATACTACGCACAAGATTAATATTTTTCATGCATGGCATGTTCATTTATTATCTACAAAACTGGAATTATTACATCAATCGAGAACCACGAAATTCTCTCTCCCTCAGGCGCAATGCGTATTCGAAAATATTACTCGTTTAATTAAGGTACTCGACGACTTTACAAGAATATTGAATTACGGTGGTTGCGTGCATGCCTGCTACTCAGTTGCATCTAAAGCTTTAAAGGCGTTGATCACTCTTTACTCCTTCGAAAGTTGGAAAATGTCGGCATTGTTCTGTGTAATAACACCAGATTTTCCAGTCGGCTGGTACGTTTAAATAAGAGGATCGTACCAGCCGACTGAAAAACAGGAGTTTTTGCACCAATCTATAAAGGTGACAGTCATTTGGTTTGGCCGATTACCGCTCTGTGACGCTCCTTTCAAAGGTTTCAAAAGTATTGGTATGTTTGGTGTGTGAAAGTGTTATCAAACACCTCGAGAGTCATGAAATTCTTTCTCAAGCACAAAATCATATTCATGCTTGACTAACTTGCTCACGACTGATTGGGCGCAACCATTAGACGAAGGGATTTCCGTACATGCTTGTTAGTTAGATGTAACTAAAGCATTCGATCGTGCTGATTATTCTGTGTTATATCGGAAACTGCAGGATGTCACCATCACTGGATATCTGCTTGTTTGGTTCACAAGTTATCTGTCTGAACGCAAAGTGGACGTCAGAATAGATGACGAATTTTCCCAAACAATTTAAGCCAAAAGCGGAGTCTCACAAGGTTCAGTACTCGGTTCAATACTTTTCCTAATATTTATAAATGCACAACCACAATTGGTACGGTGCAATCTTATTCGTTTTGCTGATCTGGTAAAAATAATAGGATGAAGGTCAACTCCATGGTGCATTGGCTAGTTTTACAAGCAGGCTCACATAAGATGCACCAGTGTTCAATTCAAAACAATCTAGCCCCTTAATTTCCGCAAGTGCAAAATGGTAAATGTTGGAAAACCCTTCCCGTTTCATACACGTTTGGCAGCATAACGCTTGAGTGGAGTGCATCAAAGGAAATCTTGATATCTTTGTATGCGGAAGATTGAGAAACCGTCTGCAATGAGAGGCCGTCTATAAGCGTGCATGCAGCATGCTCGGCTTACCCAGACAGACATTTTCCGTCACACTCATGGACGAAGGTACTCAGAACCTACGTACAACCAATCATGGAATAAACAACGCCAGCTTTCGCACCAGAATTTGAAAACAACATCGCGGTACTAGAGAGGGTTTATCACAAGGTAACAAAAAGGGTTACCGGATTGTAAAACATACTGTATAAGTGGTGACCGTCTCAATTAGCAGTGAGTACACTCGAACACCCAAGGTGACCGAATTCTGGCATGCCCAATAGTTGTAGGTCAAAGATGAGATCACCAGCGTCATCATCATTTAGCCAACTAATTTGATGACGAAACGTCCGCAATCAACCATACCAGCTCGGACAACAACGATGACCTACAATACCATACATGAACTACAAGTATTCAATATCATTCAATATCGAATAGTGCATACGGCATCAAACCCAATCGTGAACCTATTCAAATTTGCTTCCAATCTCCCCACAGGCAGTCCTAATCTCGCGCGCCAAATATCACATTCCCGCTTAAACTGTCGTCAACATTTTTTGCTTCAGTTTGTGTACACTTTCTCTGTGTCACAACCTAGTAAAATGATTTCACAAGAAAAATTACAAACTCTTATGTTGAATAAGAATGTGTTGACCTCAGCTTACTGGAAACCACCAGTGATTTCGATCATTACACAAACTTGGAAAATCAAATTTACCCAAATAAACAATCCCCAACTATATTTCCCCATTCCATGTCATACTTGAAATTATTTCTACTCCTATTCAAAACACATGGATCGAAGTACGAAAATAAAATAAAATACAAACCAAGCACGGGATGTGCTAATCCGCGACCTGCTGTTTGCCGTCGATGCATCATTTATTGCTCACTCCCAAGAGAACATCCAGTCACTAATGGACTGTTTTTCGTCGGCATGCAAAGACTCTGGGCTGACAATCAGCATGAGCAAGACCAAAGTCCTTGGTCAAGAGACTGTATAGCCTCCAATCATCACTGTTGGAAACTGTCAGCTTGAACCAGTACATCATTTCTCATATCTTGGTTCAACCATTGCGGATAACCTCTCGCTAGACACGGAGATTCATAAGCGGATTTGCAAAGCAGCTGTCATTTTGTCCCGATTGAACTCTCGTGTTTGGGGTAACCGCAAGTTGACTGTAAAGACAAAGATGATGGTATTGTACTGTACTGTACTGCTACTTCCTTTTTACACCATAAATCTTGAATCTTGGTTCATGAATATCTGTCTGATCACAAGATATAAGTCGAAATGGATGGCGTAGTTTAGCGTGCTGTCTCGGAATTTCCTGCACTAGGTCCAATATTCTTCTTTCTTCTTTCTGGTCCTCATATACGTAAATACTTGTAACAATCGATACGGTTGAAATTTGTTCTTTTATTCGAAGATGTAAAACTCTGAGTAAAGATTACCGTTATAGAGGAGTGCTCAGTTTAGAAGCTGTTTTGAAATTTTCGTATGTGCGGGGGTTGGAGGCATGAAACCCTTTTCTACAAGGACAATATAATCTTGACAAGAGAAATTACTGTCCGAAATTATGTTGGAGAAAGTTGACACAAGTGAAAAAGCAGTAGGTTCAGTAACTAGGCGACTATACTTGAAGGTAAAAATTGTGTGCACACCGAAACGCTCATCAGCCATCTCAATAAGTTCGTGTGGCGACAACAAAACGTAAATCACGATATATCACACCAGTGGATCCTGATCCTACTATCCCAACCTGATGAGTGCAAACAGCACCAAACCGGTCGTGGGACGTGTGCGTGATGGATATGCACGCAAATGAGCTTTCATCCTCAGTAATATCATTTTACACATTTATAAGTTATTTTTGACGCCACGAATGTCCTCAAACATGGATGATGCAATCATACAAGGATATAGATCGAACTGTTATCCAACCCCTGCGAAAAAGATTTGAGCGTTATTTTTCAGTCTGAATTGTGAAACTGGATACAATGTAGACTTGCTATAAGCAAATCTGAAAGTAACTTGGGTCTCCTCAGACGAGCCCTAGGTGCGTATGACGCCAATATAATCTGCAGGTTAGTTTCAGCCTACATCCGTCCGCATATCGAATAAGCTATGCCAGCATGGGATCCTTGGTTGAGAAAGATATTCCGCTAATGGAAACTCCATAGCACACAGCAACAAAGCTCATCATTGAACTTTTTAATTATCCACACAAGACGCGCTTCAGAATACTGAAAGTGTATTCTGTCCAATATAGACGACAACGAGGAGCACTGATCTTCATTTGGACAGTGCTTAATCAAATAAACCATTCATGCAGATATTTGTTACATATTTCCCACAACAGTTTACATACACCGTTTACGATTTTAAAAGATCACTAGATGCGCATGCGGACTAATGTGTTTTCACTTTTGATAATAATTTTTTAGCAATTTGAGCTTGTAACCCACTGTTGAATAAGGCCACTGTTACAAGGCCTGGGTATCCTGACAGTATTTTAGCCCATTACCTGACAGTATCTTAGCCCACATGCAGTCTATGGCTGTGAGGCACTTCGTCTGGTTCTGGCTTGTGCTTTCATACATACTTACAATTCCTCCACTGTTCCAAGGCATACAGATCCAGATCCTACTGTACCTACATGATGAGTGCAAACAGCACAAAACCTGTCTTGGGGTGTATGTGATGCAAATGCATGCAAACAAGAATCGGTAACAATAATTTATAATAATCATTTTTGCCATCCGACCCAAAGTAAATTTTTGTGGGTCTTGTAAACCACAGCCTATTTACCCGCATATCATTTATGAATAAATCGATGAATACCAGAACGTTGATAACTGCGACCAAATAAGAACAATGACTGCATCTCAAATTCTTTATAAAAGGCAAAACGAGGAAAACACAACGAGAAGTAAGAATTTAACTGATTAACGAAAAATATTTCAGCTCAACAAAAGCGATAAAAATGCATAGAAAAATAGTCACTCTAGGCGTTGCCATTCAATGGGATGGGTGAGTCGAATCGAATAGAATTTGTCTTGCCTCTCCGACAGTTTGCTGGATGTGCTCGAGCCAAATGAGCATGGCCTGTCTTTCGTGTTTCATCCGCTCCACGGACTGAGCCAGTCGTTCAAGCCTCGCCTTGCTTGCCACTCTCGATCGACGAGACGATTCGTTGTTACGCTGCCTCCTTTGACGCCATTTTTCTAAGGCGACATCTGATTGGGTGTTTGATAGCGAGGAAATGTCACGTTGAATAGAATTCAGGGCATCCAGACCTTGACTGGCCAATAGCTGCAAGTTCAATGATCAGGATAAATTGTTGGCAAGTTTGAGTCAATATACCTATAAATCGAACGTTTTTCATAGAAAGGCGTTTGTAAAATTAATTCCTACTTCAGCAAGAGAGGAGAATATGCGTAGCTCAGGATGAGGATGTTGTTCAGATGGTGTTCGCCAAGCTTGTATAGTTGTTGTTGTTGGACGTTTCGTCATCAAGCTAGATGACATCATCAGCAGAACTTATTTCGAACATGATTCCTACTTTCCGTGTGTCAGATGATCAATGATTTGTTTGCTTTAAAATATAATTCACGGCAAACGATTGTACAACAATCCATGTAGAAATGTGGTAGGGAAAAATAAATAGTAGCTGTAGAACCTGGTCCATTGAACCAACTAGGCAAACTTTTCAAGTGAGAGTAATAGACAATTTGAATATGCGTGGCAAAATGTTAATTCCATTCAACATTCAACTTGATAGATCGCATCGAACGATCAAATTTCTACCTAAACCAAGTTCAACACAATCGTATTCCGTTGATATGCATCAAAGGTAGTGCAATGCATAATACAAACTTTGAGAAACAATGTAAACCATAGTCGTATTTTATGTGAGCGATCATTCTTTTGGACTTAATCCAAGGTAAACTCTTTGGGCAAGATTCGACTCTAGAAGGAAAACGGTTGAAAATGGAAAATGCGTGCACGAGTGATCGCACCTGATGTCGCACTGTCTAGATCCTTTGGGAGTTCAACTGAATCGAATTCTGTTTATATGCAACAAAGGTACGGCAACACATAATCCAAAGCATTGTAACGAATGAACGAACGTGAAGTGCTTACTCCAAGATGTCTTCGTAGAGCGAAATTTGCCTAAAGAAGGAAACCTGTAACTTGAAAAATGATTGCACGCATTCAGGGCTAGTGAAACCTGATGTCGCTGTGTAGATCAGTTGATATAATCAGATTCAAGCAGAGTTACAGTCTTGAACAATTAATGGTACCAGGGACTCATCCAATTGTCCTACATGAATATACTAGTAGGTGAAATTTGATATTTTAAAGTTCAGACTAAAATTGAAATAAACAGACGATACTGGTGAAAACTAACCTTTGAAAAATATCGATCTAATTCCGAACTAACGTCTCCACTTTCGAAAAAATTCAAGAATGCATCATGTAAACCATTTTGATCAAATTCGGCTGCCTCACTGGATGAGAGAGCCAACTCAATTGCAGCATTGAACCGGTCCTTGATGCTTTCTTCGTGGCTCACATTTCTCCGATCCACAGGACTAGATTCACTCGAGTCAATGTCAGTTTCTCGAAGACTGCATTTCCTTTTGTGAGATTTAACTCTCTGATTTGTTCTCTTAGAAAGATTCGACGGTTTATTATTTAGTTTAGAAGTTCTAAATGACTTTGGCATTGATTCGTCGTAAGTTGACAGATCGTTATTGACTTCAAAGAACTCTGTGAAGAATGTAACGATCCATACATGCAATCTGAATTTTGAAATCAATCACACCTGGAATATAGTGAGATCAAAACCGAAAGTGTTAGGAAAGCAGTCATGAAAACGGAAGGCGAGCGTTCGTTACAATAAATCGCACATCAACGAAGCAATTCAATGTCTTGATTGATATATGTTATAACTTCCAAATCAGAACACCAACGTCCGAACACAAGCGGTGTATTTGATCAACTGAGCACAACTTTTATTGCAAGCATGCGGTCGATAACGTGCATACACTTGCACCAATGAGAAACGAGTTCATCAAGACAGATCGATTACTAACTAATGCTCGATGCGTGAGTGAGATGGTGCACGTTTGCTGTTTCGCAGCACCAAAGGAACGTTGAATGATGTGATGTCATCATTGGTAGTCCGAGAAAACATTCAGATATAAGCTAATCTGGTGTTTTTATGGGTGTATGTATGTATGAAAGCGCAAGCCTGATCCAGGCAAAGTGTCGCACAGTCAGAGACTGCACGTGGGCGAAGATACTGTCAGGTTGCCCAGGCCTGGACAGATATGAGGAAGAAAAAAGAACAGGAAATGGGTGTAGAGAGATATGTCCGGATAAATGTAAGATTCGATTGTTGTCCCCCACCATTTCAATTTGATGATTGCGCCTTTGAATGAATCGAACATTCTTTCAGCTCATTTGTTGAAATTCAGAAAGAATTAAAAGACCGACAACTGTTTCACGGATGAATTGGAGTGACGTGATATTGTTTGGATGTATTTATGTCAATCGTGCACGGATGTGCAACCGTGCAGTATTTCTGTGCTAAATCGATTGGCCACCGGTAGTGAGCTGTATGCTGAAACACGCTGGAGTCTCGCCACCATTTCTATTTCTATATCTTCTGTCATATCTGTCTAGGCCTGGGCAACCGGACAGTATCTCAGCCCACGTACATTCTTTGACAGTGCGCACTTTGCTTGGATCAGGCTTGTGCATTTATACCATGTATGTCAATCTACCACTTGGTTAATAGTAGGATTAAAATTCAGACGCTGTGTAGGATTTGCATTCGGATAAGTTATTTTGGTACATTTTGCTCTTCGGAATCTCGAATTATTTTGAACCGTATGTATGATCTGCTGTGGCATCTGCTCGTTGAATATTTCTGTACACTGTTGCTGGCAAGAATTGGTGGTAGCGAGTAGTTGCACTGAAAACATTGATCATGTGTCTGCGGTAACGTTCATAACGGTTGCAGTTTGTAGCGTATCTGTTTGTGTCGATGTAGTGTGTTGCAGTTTGTGTGAAAGATATGTTGGCAGTCATTAGACCTGCAGCATGAGGGATTCTTTTTTGTGGATAGTTAAGTTGCGATCGGAGTTCGATCTTTCTAACCCGTTAGTGGGCCGCAGGACATTAGATACATAACAGTATAACTTGAACTGGCTTTAAACTGGCGGACGTTTAGTAAGTTGAACAGTGTGCAATCTGAACCAGGTTTAGAATTAGGTAGTAGCTTTTTGTCGGAAAACGCAAAGCTACGGGAAGCGAACCTCAAAGAAACAAACAAACCCAAATGAATGCCAAATGATAAATTCAAAATTTAAACTATACAACAAGTTAGATTCAAAATGTTGATCCGTTTGATAAAAATGCGTAAATTCAATTCTACTCATTCGGTTTTCGTGAGATGTTATCACAACTAATCAGGCTATAAGTTTAGAGCTGGATTTTTATTGATCTAACGAGACGTGAATGAATTTATCTAATCGATATTAAATACCAGATGGAAATGTAATCGGAATATTTTTAAGGTGGTATGTTCTCGGTTGACATGCCTACGTAATATAATCTGTGGACAGTTTCGCGTTTATATTAAATTTTTTCGAACGCCGACTTTCTCCGAAAACTTAGTCATTCATTGATTATTTAGCGCTGCCTCCGAAGAGAACGCGATATTAAAACCGATATATTGAAACCGAGGATTTCAATATATTTGGAATGGAAACAATCTGTTTCGAGCTGTTCGCACCAAACTGAGAGGAACGTTAAGACAAAAATCGCACAGTTAAAATGAGTTGGGTATGTTACACAAAGCTTGAACACAGAACATTCGGTTAAAAGTTTGAACATAGAAGCCCTTGTTGAATAAGGCTGATACAACCAACATTTTCTTTCACACGCACACACTCATGCTTACGTGAATGCGGTTGTTGTTGGCCTCCTTCGGTCGACGTCTTCCACGAATGTACATCGAAAGCGCATGAATGCTTCATGCTCCACAGCTTTTTGAATGACTAAGCAGTCCGATTCGGGAGGAACAATCTCCCCCGCAGAGCTCACAGCGTTTGGGAGTACTCGATCGAACGATGTCAGTTTCACACTGACGGCGTGCTCTACGATTAGCAGCCAAGCGCAGTATCTGCTCCTCCTCAGCTTGCAGATGACGCTTTACACAATGCCACCAAAGTGAGCGGTCAATAGCAAGTTCTTCCCTACTCTTAGGGTCAAGAGTTTTCATTTTTCTTTTTCACAAGTTTTTTTACTGTAAGTACGCATAAACTGAAACGAAATAATTGCCCATGGCACAACCTTTCATCAGACACACAACACAAACAAATTCGTGTTCGTTACACATAATAGGTAAGAACAGTACGTGTAGAATTCCGGCGTGACCGTTTAGGCGATGTCGGAGGAGCAGCACTCTACTTCAAGCAATCGTTTATCTGTAGAGTTATGAACGACGTGATCCTTGATATCACTGACACACTTTGGTGTTCTCTGACTCTTACTTCAGGAGACCAATGCATTATTGGAGTGATCTATCGTTTTCCAACAGCAACTCTCGATCTAAACAATAAACTGTTTAATGCTTTGCGCTATGTAACAACGCGATACAATACTCAAATAATAATAATGGGGGATTTCAACTTTCCCCAGCTCTATAGCCGGGATGATCATCCATCAAAGGCACTTGAAAATGAACTTAGAGCCGTTTTGGATTACGCACCCCATTATAACCACGTTTTCGGATTTACTCGTATGAGAGGATCAGACCAGCCGTCTACCTTGGACCTTATACTTACATCAGATCCCAGAGCTGTTGAGGATATCGTTTATAAACCGCCGATCGGACGAAGCGATCACGTTGTCCTAGAATTCGAGTACGTTTGTAGCGCTAGGCGCAATAGTGACGGGACAAAATGCGTCAGAATGGTGAACTACCGTGCTCTGTGTGCCGAGTTACAAAGCACTAGTTTCGCACAACTGGATTACTCCGATCCGGATAGTCATTGGCGATCTCTCTTACAGCACCTCAAATCTATATTGGAGGAACATTCAATGTTTGCTTTGAAGAAAACGTCTCAACGAAATAAATTTTTACTACGAAGCAGGACTAAAAAGTGGATGAAACAAAGGGCAGTAGCGTGGGAGTTTCACAAGGCTACCAACACAGCTGATTCTTGGGCACAATTTACACGACTGAGAAACAAAGTTATCAGCTTAATTCGAGATGATAAACAAGCGTTCCAATCGCAATTGATTACTCAGATGCACCAGAATCCGAAGCTCTTGTATAGACTTGTAAACGATAGAACAAATATTAAACCAGGAGTCTTTGCCCTGAAAACTTCGTCCGGCTTCACAGAATCCATAAATCAGACCGCTGACCTGTTAGCAGACTTTTATGTCGGAGTTTTTGCGCCGAAATCCATGGAGCCTGATCAGGAACCAATCGTTCGACTTGACCGACCGACCTTGAGTGAAGTATTGATTACTCCGATGGTGGTAGCGCAGTACTTACGAAAATTAAACGTAAAGAAATCTCCAGGACCAGACGAGATAACTCCAAAGCTGCTCAAAACCTGCCATGCGCAGCTATCTGAACCTCTATCTTGCATGTTTAATAATTTGCTCCAAGCTGGCGTAGTGCCACAAGACTGGAAACTGGGACAAATAATACCCATTTACAAAGGTGGTTGCCTTTCTGATGTTAAAAATTACAGGCCGGTGACCTTGCTGTCTTCGGTATCAAAAGTTTTTGAGCGAATAATAACCGCAGAAATCGTGCGACATCTGAAACGAATCAACTTTTGGCAGTTGCCCAACATGGATTTCGCAGAAATCGCTCTTGTCTAACAAATTTGCTGACAAGCTTAGACGATTGGACGAGGATTGCAGATGCGGGGGGCTGTATTCATGCGTGCTACCTGGACATTTCTAAAGCGTTCGACAGAGTTGATCACAATTTACTCTTGAACAAGCTAAAGAAACACGGTGTTGTTGGAAGACTATACGAATTGCTAAGAGATTACCTCAGCAACAGACAAATCCGAGTTCGTGTGGACTGCCTATTATCGAAGAACATCGATGTCACTAGCGGAGTTCCACAAGGCTCAGTGCTTGGACCAATACTGTTTCTAGTCTATATGAACGATATACTACTACCAAATGATAGTAAGATGGTTTTGTTTGCTGACGATATAAAAGTATGGAGGCAAATCAGAAATGCTGACGATTGTATCTTGCTGCAAAACGATTTGAGTGCTTTTTTCAACTGGTCATCTGAAAATAAACTGTCATTGAATATGCCAAAGTCGAAGATGATTCAGATTGGTCGTGACCTTGGCTTTCCTATCCATACAAGCTCGGCGACATTAACATAGAATACACTGAAAAAGAAAAGGACCTAGGTGTCTGGATTAACGGCAGTTTGAAAAATGGTCTACAATGCAAAACCGTTTACAAAAGCGCGTCTCGGCTGCTCGGCATGCTACGGCGGATATTTGGACGTTTTTCCCCAGGGTGTTTTCCACTCATGATGAATACATATATACACCCGGTTCTAGATTATGCCGCACAAGCCTGGACACCATGGCTCCAAAAAGACATCTTACTCCTAGATCGCATATACCGGAAAGCTTCTAAGCTTGTCATTGGTCTCGAAAATATGTCATTCGCCAGGCGACTCAGACAACTGGAAATGAGTACACTTGCACGAAGGAGAATGCGAGGTGATCTCATCCTCGCATACGAATTACTAAATACTGTTTCCCACCCCCTGGATATATTATTCCACCTTCGAACTTCAAGCAACAGCCGTGGTCACGGTTGCAAGTTGGAAATACCACATTCCAAACGGAACTGCCGCAGGTATTTTTATTCCGTACGTGTGTGCTTTGCTTGGAATTCCCTACCTTCCGATTTGGTAAGCTCAAACAGCTTATCTATATTCAAATGAAAACTTGACGATTATATGAGAGCTAATCCGAATTTTTCCCCAAACTATTAATAAGCTATATATATATATATATATATATATATATATATATATATATATATATGTCGTGCCGAAATCGCGGAATTGCCGATTCCGCGGATTCAGCAATCAATTTGCCGATTCCGCGGAATGGGCATTTCGTTGCTGATTCAGCGGAATAGGCAACGATTTGCTGAAAATGTGGAACTCATTTCTACCACTGCCGATTCCGTAGATTCAGCAGCCGATTCCGTGGATTCGGCTGCTGATTCTGCGGAATCGGCAAGCTATGTTTTTACTGTATTTCAGCCTTTTTGTCCGTTATAACTTAGCGAGATTTTTATTTTTCGCCGATGAAAATGATGTTCAAAATGGAACAAACAATGTCGGGCGAATTCACTATAGGTTTATTAACCAGATAAATCGGTACAGACATAAATAAATAGTGGTACAATCATGAACTCTAAAAGAAGTCTTTCCTTTTGTCACTATTTGTTCTTACATTTTACGTTCCAAGGATGGCAATGGGAGTGGCACAATGTTCCGCTCTTCCTGCAACTACAGCGCCTGGAATCGCACTTTGCTGTGCAAGAACACTTTGCAAATCCTTGTCCCCCAGTGGCAGAATGAAGGGATGCAATCTTGCGAAATGACTGCATAATGTCGCTCGTTTCCGAAAGGCTCATCAGCTGACTATCTGCCTTCTGCAGCTGATTTCTAGAGAAAGCTGCCTCGATCATTCCATGTTTTGTTGCAACTTTGTACATTCCGCTGGCAGTAATGTCGTAAACCACTCCAAT
Source organism: Atriophallophorus winterbourni (assembly GCA_013407085.1). NCBI lineage: Eukaryota > Metazoa > Platyhelminthes > Trematoda > Plagiorchiida > Microphallidae > Atriophallophorus > Atriophallophorus winterbourni. The sequence goes on along the minus strand of JACCGJ010019062.1, from coordinate 9,103 downwards.
AATATTTCTACAGTCTAGTCGTCCACGATCGAATTCGGAAACCGGGAGTAAGACGCAGTCTCCCACGGATAGAGGATGCAGAATGGCGCTGCTCGCTTCGAGCATTTCTTTTCGGCTCTTTTCTTGTCCGCTGGTAGCCTTCTCACTGCATGCCCTTATCATCTGGATGTGCTTTGAGAAAACATCTGCAATACCTGTAGCTCTTTCTCCAGTTTCATCAACATGATCTTGTTCCCCGGCAGCAACAGCTTGTTCCTCACAAGCCTGATCTTGTTCCCCGGCAGCAACAGCTTGTTCCTCACAAGCCTGATCTTGTTCCCCGGCAGCAACAGCTTGTTCCTCACAAGCCTGATCTTGTTCCCCGGAATAAACAGCTGGTTCATCAGCAGCTTCCATGCCATGGATCTCCCTGAGAGCCGCCTCCAGTTGTTCCTCTGTTGTTATGTGAGCGAGAACGCCTGCAGGTAAAACCGTTTTCTGCAATCCTAGTCTTGGTTTCTGTCCGAATAAAATCTCAAATGGAGACGTGTTTTGCAGGTTTTTGTGTGATGAGCTATTCTTTTGGAACTGCACGAAACGTAGGCCATCTGCCCAATTCGTTGTATTGTTATCGATTGTCCAAGCAATAAGCATCTGCTTTACATCAGCATTAGACCGCTCCACAGATCCCTGGCTTTGTGGGTGCCTCGCGCGCCCATGAACTAGCTGCAGGTTGGGCCACATGGATTTCATTTCTGAGACTACATCCGCCACAAATTCTCTACCGTTATCACTCTGAAGAATGCTGGGCGCACCCATGAATGTGAATATATCTATGAGGTGGTACGCCACTTCGACAGCCCTTTTACTCGTTAATGGTTTCAGTACCAAGAACTTGGTGAAGTGATCCTGGTAATTTAATATCTGTACGAAATTTCCACTTGGTGTTGATTCCATATTGATCAAGTCAACTTGACCACGGTCACAGTAATTTCGTGACCGAATGGGTTTTACAACAATTCCTTTGTTCGGTAAGGGTTTCTTTCTTTGACATGTCTCGCATGCAGCCAAAAAGAGGGACACCATCTTCATTGGTATGTTTGCGTATTTGTCATCAAGAAATCTTTTGGTTTTTTTCACCGCCATGACCAGTCGACACGTGAGCTTCGTAGATTATGTCGAAGAGCTCGTCCCGAACGGCAAGGTAGTGAAGTGGATCAGCTTCATTTTTTCGGCTCTGAAAGAATAAAAAGAAACAAGTTTACAGAGCTAATGAAACTGATTTTGCTAAGGATGATGCTGTTGTTGCTGCTGTTGTTGTTTTTGTTGATGATGTTGATGGTGCCAACGACAACATCGATCGATGACAAAAATTTGTGTGTGAAAAGTGCAAGAGAAATAAAGAGGCTTACCTTGACGATTTTCTTGACACCGCCAACTTCGACGACTGCAAATTTCTCCCGAAGATAGTAGAATAATTTGGATCGTTCACTGCCACACAAGGTTGCAAGCATTGAGGTGTATTCTTCTCGATTAGGCACTGTGAATTTAGACAGCTTTTCGCAGGCCACTGTTTCTTGAAACCGAGCCCGTTGGTTTGCTACATTCACTTCCATGATGCTGTCTCTGCAAGCACTGATATAAAATGTATAATCACAAGCAATCAACAGCCTTTAATAGTCTTTTGTGTGAGACACGTTTCCTGTGACCACAATGTTAATATTCCACTTGAAAATCTTTCATGCATTTCGGCAAATTGAAAATGCATTGAAAGCATAATCACAAGCAATCAACATACTTTAATAGACTGTTGTGTGAGACACGTTCCCTGTGACCACAATGTTAATATTCCACTTGAAAATCAATCATGCATTTCGGCAACTTGAAAATGCAGTGAAAATGAACTTCTGATATTAAATCTGAAGTGAATTCACATAAAAATCTCGCTAATTTATAACGGACAAAAAGGCTGAAATACAGTAAAAACGTAGCTTGCCGATTCCGCAGAATCAGCTGCCGAATCCACGGAATCGGCTGCTGAATCTACGGAATCGGCAGTGGTAGAAATGAGTTCCACATTTTCAGCAAATCGTTGCCTATTCCGCGGAATCAGCAACGAAATGCCCATTCCGCGGAATCGGCAAACTGATTGCCGAATCCGCGGAATCGGCAATTCCGCGATTTCGGCACGACATATATATATATATATATAATATATATATATATTATATATATATATATATATTTGTAAAAACCCTTTTTTATATTTCCACCCTGTGGTTATTGTAAAGTTAATTGCTCTTTCAACCATAAATCTTGAATCTTGAACATCGACATTGATCGCAACAATTTAAGCAAAATCACATGACATTTTATTTGCCTTAAATACTTGATATCGATATTATCCATTGTTCACGTTTCAGCATTTATTTACTGTGAAGCTTAATGTGAAATATTAAGAAGGATGTCTTTCGGTCCGATTGTAATAAGATTTGTGCGCAATCGAAGCGTGTGTTCGCTCAAAGGACGCGTCTCAATGTTCTAACTAGTATCACTCACTCACTCACTCCTCTTCGTGCCGGGTGGCACATGAGGCGAAGACAACTTCACGCCAGTGGTTCCGGTCTGTCGCTGCTTCCGTTGCCGTCTGAACCGTGAATCCTTGTGCATGTAGTTCGCGTTCCAACGTTCTGCGCCAAGTTTCCTTGGGCCGTCCCCTTTTTGTTTACCTTGCGGACGCCAGTGAATGGCTACCTTCGTATGCGAACTGGGATCCATCCTGCAGACGAGACCGAACCATCTCCACCATCGTCTTTCGACTACGGTAGATACCACCTCCAGACCAGTTTTTCTCAGGAGCTCTTCATTCGAAATTGTGTGTGGCCAAAAAATTCGAAGAATCCTTCTCAAGCACTTAGTTTGAAACACGTTCATTCTGCGCTCAATGGCAGCGGTCGTCTTCCAGCATTCCGATGCATACAGCAACACACTCCGAACGTTGCTCTTGAAGAGTCTGATCTTCGTGTTAATGCTGAGAGCGGAGGATTTCCAAATGGAATTCAGCATGCAGAATGCTTGGTTCGCCTTCCCGATCCTTCTCTCGACCTCATCTTTACAGTCACCATTTACAGTCAGTTTGCTCCCAAGGTAGACTGTATCTGTAACCTCACTGAGCGGTTGACCGTCCACGAACACTGGTGGTTGCTCCGGAACATTCTTCCGCATGACCTCCGATTTGCCAGCGTTAATTTCTAAACCCACCGTCTTGCCAATTTCGGATAGTCGATCGCTCTTGCTCTGGATGTCACTGATCTTGCACGCCAAGAGGGCAAAATCATCCGCATAGTCCAGGTCTTCTAGCGGTCCCGCTGGGGTCCATCGAATGCCTGCTGCCCTGCCATCGGTCACCTGTCTCATAATCCAGTCTATTGTTAGGGAGAAGAGTATCGGTGAGAGGATACATCCTTGCCTCACTCCCGTACGAACCTCAAACTTCTCAGTGAGCATTCCATTGTGAGCGACTTGGCATTCAAACTTCTCATAAAAGGTTTTTATGAGATTTACTATCTTTGATGGTATACCATAATGACGGAGGATTTTCCATAACACTGGTCGGTGAACGCTATCGAAAGCCTTCTGGAAGTCGATGTAGGCCACACATAGCTCTGCATTCCATTCATGTGTCTGCTCCAGGATCTGACGGAGGACAAAGATTTGGTCAGTGCAAGATTTTCCTTTCCTGAACCCGGCTTGCTCTTGTCGTAAAATGGATTCAACTGCATTGGAGACACGTCGGAGATTGATGCGGCAGAATACTTTGCTCGTGACTGATAGAAGCGTAATACCTCGCCAATTGGTGCAGTAGCTCAAGTCACCTTTCTTCGGAAGTTTGATTATAGTACCCGTACGCCAGGCGTCCGGTATCTGCTCAGTATCCCAGATGTTCTGGAATAGGTCTCGCAAAAATTTCGGTGTCTCTTCGGTTTCCGCCTTGAGCAGTTCGGCATACACTCCATCGTCACATGGTGCCTTCCCATTTTTCAACCTCTGGATAGCAAATTGCACCTCTTGGAGGCTGATGGGGTCTGTGTTGACGTCGAGGTCTGTAGTTGCCTCAGGTATATCGACGTTGGTTTGGGGCGGTGGGCGGTTTAGAATGAGCTCGAAATGTTCTCGCCATCTGGCTAACTCTTCTTTCGCATCAGTTATAACATCTCCACCCAGGGTCCTCACTTGTTGATTTGTGCGCAATCGAAGCGTGTGTTCGCTCACCGGACGCGTCTCAATGTTCTAACTAGTATACTCAAACAATTCCCATTACGCAGATTTTATTAAACAATAATTGGAATAATCTCATAAAATAAATGGTTTGTGAATATTATGGTGTTCCACATACCATCTCTTGTCCTTCCACGCTGATTTTAGGCTCTTTATCTTTCATTCTATAATCTTCAGTGATTGCATTCCTTTCAATAGAAATTTTCTTGCTCAGCATGCGTTTCTTTATATCTTTTCTGTCTTCTATGAGTTGCCAGGTTTTCGACGAGATCCACGAAGCTTTGCCCCTCTGTCTGTACCCGGAGACTTTTTCTCCGATTGCCTTTAGTGTGCGGTTGAAAACATCCATCGTCATTGAATCCTTGGGCCGGGCGCTGATTTCCTCTCTCAGTATATTGCCAAAAGCTTTCCTCGTGGCCTCGTCGCTCAGCTTATTCACATTCAACCGTGGCCTGCGCTGAATTACGATACTTGCCCTTCTCAGTTTCAAACAATTCACATTACGCAGATTTTATTAAACAATAATTGGAATAATCTCATAAAATAAATGGTTTGTGAATATTATAATTAATTTGGAAGCATTGAGAACAATACATCCTCCTGATTAAATTTACGTTTGTTGCAAGTTGTCTAATTTCTCTTTAGCACCAGTGATAATGGCTCTGATGAATATTACGACATTGTGGGACAGTACATATGTGTTGTGGAGTTCAAAGTATTTGCGGGATTCTAATTTCCGTAAAATGTTCAAAATCTGCGTTCCAATAGCTAATATGGTGATTGTAATTCTGCGCGGCAGTTCGCGCATATTTCATTGTATTTGCACTCGTATTTCGTGAGCGTGATTTCGGAATACGACCATTTCCCATCTGAACGCATGGCCCATCCAGCCTAGTAGCAGTATTGTGAGCAGACTATGCAGAAAAGCATTACAACGCACTTCTCCATTTTAAGATACATCCACCTAAGATATGTTCAAAATACCGGGATGTTATCTTAAAGAAAATCATTCACCTTCCTGCGTGATGGATCATATTTTGGTGACACACTGTTAGCATTTAGCGCGCAGGTGATGATTATTATCATTTTTGAATTCACGGACAGCTTGCGCTAACTTCAGAGACGAGAGTTCAAACGGGACAAGATTGCATTTACTATGCCTACGTGAATGAAATTCGGTCTCCCATCAAAGGTTATCCGCTATAGCTGAGTCATGATATGTGAAATAATGTACAAGATCAACCTGACAAATTTCAACTTAATGGTGAAAGTCCATGCATTTGTGTGACCCGGGAATTTGGTTTTGGTCATGCTGATTGTCGGCCTACACCCTTGTATGCGGATGTTGAGCAATCTATTCGCGACTAAAGGAATTTACAGTGATGGCTCACACGTCAGCAAAAACCAGTATAAGGATTAACACATCGTAAGCTTTGTTTGTGTTACCAAAGTTTTCAGGCCGGAATGCTTGTAATGACAACCCCTGCCTATGTAAATACCTGCTCCTAACTGCGCTCTTCGTCGGTATAGCAAAGAAAATGCAGAACAGCATGTGAGCAACGACATATCCTGGCTTGACGCATCGACAAATCTCAAAGATTCTGAGGCGAAACCATTTAGGAAACTTGAGTCCTTCATGCCAGAGTGGAAGACATTACTAATTTAAACAGTCTTGCAGAGGATCCCAGAAAATCGACAACGAAGTAGAAAAACTTTGCAAAGTTCCCTGTGTTGAGTGCGTCTGTCTACTTGTCTGTGCCCGCGTGAACATGTGCATGCTGTCTGTCGTCCAATCAGCTAACCGGTCGATCGCAACACGTGACAATTCTTGCGTATACGACGCGCTACTCAAAATCATTGATTATTATTCATCACGGTTGGCGTTGACCGAGAAGGCAGCTTGTACCCAATATAACATTCCGCAACTGGTGTAGCGACCAAACCGTCACTGGGGAATAGTTTCTTTCACGGAAACTAGCTGCCTGCTACGAGCCACGAGAATCTTCTACCGGGAGTGACGCGCGTTTACGAATCGATCCCAAATCAGAACAATACGTCAAATAACGCTGTACTATATTGACAAAGACGATTAAAAAGTAAAATATAACAAACCTGCGCAACCCATGACAGCGGCTCGACGATCAAATGTTTGGTGGTATCTCTGGAGTTGGCAGACCCGAAGACCCGCCTCCCACCTAAAACATTTGCCTTCAGTGTAATCAACGTTCGTCTTCGCATGCAACCGGCAGACTGAATGCTTGGTGGTATTTCTGGGGTCAGCATATCCGAAAACCCGCCTCCCACCTTAAGCACCAGCCCCCGGGCCCGACACCCCAGGTACACCCTATTCCCCACCCTACCGCTACACTACTCGGCACCCTCAAGCAAACATAGCTTCCTAACGTCCCGCTCCAGGATTCCTGCAGATGAGCGCACGGTTACTCTTCGAACTAATCCATCTCCACTATCGTTACATTCGAGCACCAACCCTAGCGGCCACTTTTCCTTTGGGACTTGGTCACTCACTAGCAGTACGACATCGCCTTTCTTCAAGGTTCTCTCTGGCTTCAACCATTTTTGCCTTCTTTGCAAGGTTGGGAGATACTCCTTGATCCATCGATTCCAAAAGATCCCAGTGAGATAATTCACTTGCTTCCACTGACGCGTATACCGATCACGTAAACTAGCATCAGAAGGGATCCCCATGTTGCTTCCCATCAACAAAAGATGGTTTGGAGTCAGAGGTCCATCGTCGCGGCTATCCAATGACGGTGGCACCAAAGGTCGATCATTCAATATACGTTCTGCTTCGCACATAAAAGTATGCAAACTTTCGTCCGTCAACGTCTGCGCATTTACTATGGCGTTTAAAATATTTCTGATTGAACGCACCATACGTTCCCAAACGGCGCCTCTATGGCTAGAACTAGGGGGGTTAAAGTGCCATTGGATATGATGAACAGCTAGACGATTAGCGATCACGTGGTTATCGAGCCTTTGAATGTGCTCTTTCAGCTCTCGAACGGCCCCTACAAAATTCGTGCCATTGTCGCTATAAATTTCAACGGGTTTCCCTCGCCTGCTAACGAAACGCATCAGTGCCATGATGAACGAATCGGTAGTGAGCGAGTGTGCAACTTCAATATGAACTGCTCGAACACGTAGACAAGTGAAGACACAGCCATATCTTTTCTCAATCGAACGACCACGTTTGACTGGGAAAGGTCCAAAATAATCCAAACCAACCGATTCAAAACAACGCAGTCCCTGCTGAATTCGAGCCAATGGAAGTGGAGACATCATCTGCTTGCACTCGACTGCCAGTCTTTTACGACACCGGGTGCACTTCCCTATCACCCTTTTCACTGCGCGACCCCCTTGAAGTATCCAAAATTGTCTGCGTATTAAATTCTGCACATGAACCATGCCACAATGACCTTCAATTTCATGAAAATACCGGATGATGAGTTCGGTGACAGTATGCCGCGAGGGTAAGATAATTGGAGTACGAAAAGCCGCAGGATAGCTGGAATAATTTAAGCGTCCACCAACACATAATACTCCATCCAGGACTATCGGGTTCAGCTTGGCGAATCTGCGATGCCTCAGGCACTTCTTGTTCTGTTTCGTTTCATAGTTTGCAAGCTCATCAGCAAACACTTCCTGCTGCACGAACATGATTACTTTTCTTTCTGCATTTCGCAGTTCAGATACTGTGATTGCAGACAGTGATCTCAACGAATTTCGCTCCGGTGGCTTCAGTTTGAGGTAATCAACAAACCTTGTCAGCCATGCAATACTCCTGAGCAACTTCGACCAACTAGAGTGATAGTTGACGACAGCATTCAAACCATATTCTAGTGAGCTATTTGTCTATGTTATATTAACCCTTTTGTATTCTAGTTCCGGAGAATGAACTGTGTTTGTATCCAGGTTCAGAAATTTTCGCTCTGGCCATACAACAGGGCCCGTCAACCATCGCTCCAACTCAACTTTCGAACGTATGCCCCTTGAAGCCAGGTCTGCAGGATTTTCACCTGAATTCACATGACTCCACTGTGATGAATCGGTATACGTGTATATAATCGCTAGACGGTTGGCGACGAACGTAGAGAATCTAGAAGTAGTGTCGCATATATAGTGCAGGACTATCATCGAATCAGTCCAAAAACAGATTTTAGAGAAAAGTTCCGCCGTTCCTTCCTTTAACAACTCACTGACACGTACAGCCAATACTGCAGCATTGAGCTCGAGGCGGGAAACAGTGACAGTTTTCAAGGGAGCTACTCTGGATTTTCCAAACAGAATACAGCTTTGACATTCGTTTGCACTTGAAATGTGTTTAGCGTATGCTACAGCACCGTACCCTGTCTCTGAGGCATCGGCGAATATATGCAGCTCAAAGTTACATTGAGAGTTCTTATCGGCACATCTGATACATCTCGACACAGATACGGTTTCAATGACATTGACTAACCGCAAACAATCGTTCCAACAGACTTCATCAGCCTCACAAATAAGTTGGTCCCATCCAAGACCCGATTTGCAAAGTTTTTGAAGTAGCATCTTGGGGGGAAGGCAAAGTGGAGACAAAAGCCCCAACGGGTCGTAAAATGATGACACAGCCGATAGTATACCACGACGAGTCATTGGCCTCTCGGGTAGGTTGAATCGAAATTCAAAGACGTCGCTATCCGCGTTCCATTGCAAACCCAATGCTCCATGCACATGATCGTATGAATTACTCATATTGACCGTAAATGTGGCACAATCTGAACTCGGCAGGTCTTTTAACAAACGTTTATCGTGTGACACCCACTTCCTTAAATGGAAGCCGCCTCGAGAA